>JABWIB010008945.1:0-12918 GCA_016617825.1 Platyplectrum ornatum | reverse complement strand
GAATAGTAACACATTCGTCACTTAGTGAATACACATTTGTGAAAATCGTCACCAATATCGTCAGCGACTGACGATTTATGTAATTCGTCATTTAGTGAATTTCCCCCCTGGTGTATTCTCTTCATGTATTATAGAGATTACTGTGTGTGTATTCCTTACACTAAGTTCTGCATGCTTGCAGTGTTTTGTGGGCTTTATTATACCAAGCTTCCCTAGTAGACATTTTGTTAATTTTTGTAATCACACTAGAACATTAGACCTGTTTGTAGGAATTAATAGTATATTATTGTGGCAATTCATGTTCTGGTTGAAGAGAGAAATGGATTTATTCCACTAGTCATATTCCCCATGGCTTTACGCCTCCGGAATATCATTGAGACTCCCTAAATAGTGGGAGATCAAAGGTGTTCAGCAAGACATGAAAAATCTGATTGTGTGCTTTTTCATGCTCCTTTTTATATGCGGTTCTATGAGCTGCGACAAAAATCAAGAATCAAGTTCTTCTCTATTGAATAATTTCCAAATTAAGCTGTACAGAATATAAAAGAGGGGGGCAAACATTGTCAAAAAAAAAACATCACAACACATTCAACAGACTTGGTAACTTACAGACCTCAAGCATAACAGTGATCAAAAAATACAAACCAAAACAAAGATGTTTCAACTAAGCATTTCAACTAACTGCAAATCAGCTATAAGAAATGAAACAAAGCCAAGTATAAGCCAGTATAAGCCAAGTTTTTTAGCATATTTTTTTTGTGATGACAATGCCCCCCATGGCTTATACTCAAGTCATTGTCCTGGATGATGAGCACACTGCTGGGTCTGTGTTACAGTTATCAGTCCACATAGCCAAATCTGGCTTGCAGCCTTCTTAGGTTTCCTGTGTGGCAGAGGTTTCCTTTCTGTCCCCAGATACCAGAGCTGCACACATTGCTCAGAGCTAAGATGGAGCTGAGGTAAAGGAGAGGGAGAGTGTGACACTGGCATGCAGCATGCCACTCACCCACCACACTGAGCCCACAGGCATGATAGTGTGCTGTATGGGTTACAGCATGGCACAGGAGCTTTACATTGCCTTATATGCCTTATATTAACCCTGCACATGTGGGAAAGAGGAGGACAATAGAGACATATAGGGAAAGATTGATAGTAACTGGCACATAGTGACCAAAGACTATGCAGTCCTATGGGAGCATGAGTGACATGATCCTTTCACAGGGGTGGCAGACATACTGGAGGGGGGCTTATACTCGAGTCAATAAGTTATCCCAGTTTTCTGAGGTAAAATTAGGTCCCTTGGCTTATATTCGGGTTGAGTATATAAGGTACTTAGTTTTGTAGTTTTATAAAAGATTACCCATTCCCCACATTATAAGTTATGATAAGAAATATGGAGATAAGACATTAGTGGTCAACAGTAAATAAGAAAATTATGTGTATTCTTGAATCAGGAGAAAATCAGGATACCGTAATAACATATGGGGAAAATACCAAGAATTCTGCTCTCCTTAAATTTATTGTAGCTTGCTGCACATGTTGAAGGGCAATGGTAATAGTATAATAAAAATAAGGCTGCTTGTGTGGATAGACAATTCACCACTAAAGAGGAAGTTTCTGTCTGAATGCCTTAGGGAGACCCCTTGTCACTTTGCACAGTACTAAAACCAATGTGACTGGAATTTTGTTTATTCTTTTTCAACACATTGTCTTGAAAGTTACAAATATTTAGGTCAGAGGACTCAATACTGAACTCAAAAATAGCACTTGATAAAATATAAAGCAATAAAACAAAACATTCATTTTCATTTCTTTGTGAACACAAAAACAGTAAAGCAATAAAATCAATCATCTGCTTAGGGCCGCTAAAACAAACCTTCAATGTGCTGAAACCTAATATAGCATTTCCTGATGACTCAATGGTACGGAAATCTACATCATGAAATGCAGGCATTTTCCACGAGCAAAAATTGGGCAAGTCTGGTTCCTTTCCATTATCAAACTTAAATTAGTCAGCAGACAATGTGATTCATTTGAGCTCAGACATTTAAAAATCCATACTAAACAGTATAGCCAGCAAAATATAGCTATTTGAAACGTCCACACCAAATGTCGAAAATCACCCAAATGTCGAAAATAAAAATCAGTTTTTGCCACGTCTATGGTTCCAAATGTAACCTGTAACTTGCAAAATTCACCATGGTAGCACCATTATATAATTAATTACGCATGTAATTGCTTAAATTGATTAGGTCATCATTACATAAATTCATTTTAATTCACTATAGCTTTGGTGGCTTTCTCTTTAGTGACTTAAAACGAATTGATCGAATGATGACCTAATCAATGGATCCCTTCAGCCACTTGGAGCTGTGAGTGCCGGTGATCAGAACTCTGGATCTTTTCCTTAGTCACATTTAGTAGGTTATTGAATTAAGACTTGTTTTCATTTAATGAAAAGGAATTAATGAATGTTTATGTTCACCAATGCGAAATAACAAATATCTAGCTTAAAGCATTAATCCAGTGCTTATTATAATCGTGTCCTTTAAATCAGAGACATTTTGTTCAAGACACATTGATTGATATAGTAGAGTAAAATAAAAATCCCAGAAAAGGAAAAGGTATTCGTAATTGTAAAGTCATGTTGCTAGTCATCACATTGAAGGCTAATTCTGTGTGGGCTGATTTGTACAATTCTCACTGTGCAAAACCTAACCTTAAAAAACGAACAAAAGAACCATGTCTTTTGTTTGTTTTTAAAGACAGTTTTTGCAATAAAAGCAATGGAAAAAGTAAATGTTTTTTTTTAGGAGCAATTAAAATTCAATGCATATGTACAGTATTTCATCAGAGCATTCCCCCATACATAGGTGAAGACACACAGGGAACCTTACTTAAATCTTCCACACGGTCCCTACTTAAATACGGAGGCCTGGCTAGTATGTATGGCCCTTACTATACACGTGGGTTTGACCAATGTTGTGAGTTCATGCATCACATTTACCCCTTCATTAAATGGTACCCTCCTTTATCACACACAGAATGGAGGAGAAAGCGTGGTTTACATGCTTTATACATGCAGTTGATCATCATTTATCTTATTTACTTGTTAACATACTTTCTTTCTTATTCCAGTCCCACCCAAGTACCCCTCCTGCATTTTACATACCTTTCTGTGGTTTGCTTCTCTACTTTAATTTCATTGTGTAACCCAGCTGTTTTTTCACATTGCAACACATATAGCTGATGCATAGGTACACCCCATTCAGAACTGCATGTCACAGTCATGTCCTAATACTTAATGACAGTGTAATCCTGGTAAAACTGTTAACCGAAACCAAGTATAGGTGTGTTAGATTTTGCCCATTGGTGGCCGTTCTACACTTTGAATGACTGTCACATTTGGTAGTCTGTGACATGCCTTCATTTCACTTCAGTCTACATTTGTCTCCCATAATTTTTTTGTTTCATTTTTTTAAGAGACTATCTACTGCAACAATGTTATTCCAATATCCACGATTATTGTGGATTCGGGCTAAAAATCGTCCCGTGGATGTCCACTTTTATTCCTAAACTCTGTATCAGCCCCAGTGAGTGAGAGGAAAGTGGAAAGTAAAAGTCCAGGGATCGCAACAGTACTTTTACCTCCCCTGAAATACAAAATAACCTGGCCCTTAATGTTTGGGGATTCGTTTTTTTAAGGGTGTTAAAACACCAAAGCAACACTTTGGTATGATAATTTGATCATATGATCTGCTATAAAACTACCTGGTCCATACTGCCAATCTTGTATTTTGCAAGTGATTCACAGCTTTTATTACTATATGGCTACTGTGATTATAAGAACACCGACCACACAATGACTGGATGGGTATTTTCAAAAACATGCAGATCCTAAGTGCGTCCTGCGATTGTTCTGCCCGCTCACCGCTTTCTCCTTTCCGGTATGTATATCTATGTATTTAAACCATAATGCCCTCATTTTAGCCAGCATTTTGTTCAAGTTGAAGTCACAACCACATATTTCCCAACATTTAGTGGGCAGAAAACCGGACAAATACGGCCATTTTTAATAATGAAAACACTAAATTCCTACCATTTTCTCAATATGGGACAAACTGGTAGTTGGGCAGAACAGTGAGACAGTCACATAAAAGTGGGACTGTCCCCCTGAAATCAGCACAGTTTGGAGGTATGCAACCATATTCCTTCTAATTTGGTCACACAAAGATTTTGGCATTTGACTTGAAAAACTCTTTATATACTGTATATTTTGAATAATATCCTGACATAATGACAGGTGGTCATGAACTATAATGCTGACAATGTATATTTGTCATTTCAGTCATTGAACTATTGAATAACAAGCTGAAACAGATACAATGGAAAAGAGATAACTATGTCATGTCTGTATTAGAGTCTAGGATTCTCCTCTACTAACCTGTAGTGTACTGTTACTAGGAGATATATGAATTGTATGCGTTGGCAATGGCATGTTATAATTACAGCAATATGTGTGGGTGTGCTCAGCAGCATGTTGCACCACGTTCTGAAAAAAACTCATGGACAGATTTGTATTAAAAAAGGCTACTAATAAATATATTACGAGGACATAAGTCTAATTAATGGCTTTAACATTCAAAGGGAGTTTTCATGATATCCGCTCTGTAATTGCTGGGTTTTATATACCTGTCTATAATTTCATCATTATCAACAGAACATTTGAAGATATCACTTACACTTTCTCAGAAATGACAAGTACGGTTTGTTTTTTCTTTTTACATATACAGATATAGCAATACTGACCTTCCAATCGAGCACCAGTCCCAGTAAAGGATAATGTATGCTGGATCAGCCAAATAAGTCTTTTTCTTGTGTTGCAAGGTCTTGCCATCCCCTTCCTCTATAATGCAAAATACGTCGGTCATAGCTTAAACTCTGCATTAATCCTACTACCCAATTCTAATTTGAAGGAATACTATACTATGATATAATATAATTATGGTGATTCTTAAATAAGAGTTTAGTTAGTCAGTGTTAGTTAAAATATAACAATTTTAGTACTGAAAGGATTGGAATGGATCTAGACTTCAAGTTGCACCTAATTTCTGTATGTTTCCTTACTCCCCTGAAACTCACCACACGTAGGGAATTTTGGCCACGTATATGTGTTCAGAGCCTTGCTTAAGGTCCTATACACACTGTCCTATTTAGAAGGTGTAAATGGTTCTGAAACTATTTTAAATAATAGATCCTTTGACCCATCACAACATTTTAGGTTGGTGGTTGTGGAGATACAATACTTCCATCCAATTACATTTATAATGAATTAAAAGTATTTGAAAGTAAAATATTTCTTTTAAATAATTTAATTTCTTAAATTCTTTGTGAGGAGGAAAGGGAACTAGAAGAGGAGGCACTGCTGTGACCCATCCTAGGAGCTTGGACTCCCATTAGGAAGACAGAAGAGAGAGAAGCCAAGGGGCCTGCTATATCCAAGGATGAAGACCAGTGCCTAAATTTACAAAACAGGGAAGATTGAAAAGTGGGGATGTTGCCCATAGCAACCAATCTAATTCAACTTTTTCCATATTAAACATTCTCCATATGTAAAAGGAATCTGATTGGTTGCTATAGGCAACCAATTCACCCATAATAAAGCTCTTTATTCATCCTTAATTTTAGTTATCCATAATTGTAGCATCAAATACCCTCCATAATAAGGTAATATAAGACCCTATTATGGCAATATATAGAATTATAATGGTATATATAGAGAATTATTATGGGGCCATAAGTTGGACATAATCGGAAATAAAGAGCTTGATTATGGCACATATACAGTGCTAATATGAGGTAAAGCTTAAGCACAATTTACAAGACAAAATGGACCCCATCTAGACCTCCATGCATATTCATGGTAAGTCCTGCAAGAGGGTAGTGCACTAGTCTGCACAAATGTCCTTACTACCCCCCTTTATCTTCCTCTATTGTAAAATGATGCATTTTTTTTACAGGTAGAGGGCAAGTATTGCCCCATCGGACAGGTCTCCTAGAGTACGGTGTTAACTAAACAAGGGCATCCCCTTTAAAACATTGGTAATTCACAAATGCATAAAAAAAGTTTCACAATATGCTTTGAATGATGATTTGATAGCACTGCCTGACCATTATGGAACATTTTCTTGCATTTATCCCATAAAATTCATATGGCATTTAATAATGAAGCAATGTTTGCTTATTATAATTAATTTATATATGGTAAATTAGCTATAATTTTGCACTAATGAAGCCATATTTTTGAAAACATATACAAAGAAATAAAATGTTCACTTTTTAATTCCACTCAGGATAACCTTGTTGCCATTAACCATTTTATGCATGATGGCATGTAGTAAAGATACAGAAAGTTGTATACAACAATAACCAACCAAAATATAGGTAGAGGTAGCTTACCACTAATTGACTTTTTAAAATGGCATTTCATCCTCTATACAATTAAAGTAATTTATAATGCACCCTTATCTGCAAACATATTCACAGAGATAAGTACCTATAAAAGTTTCATTACTCTTGTTCTGTAAGCACCTGTCATGCACTAAAATCACGCCGGCACCCAGATAGAGTGCCGCTTGCCTGATTCAGAGGTCAGTCCTTTGCAGCAGTAAAACAGAATGTGCTAGAAAAACAAATGAACTCATTTATATACATATCTCTTAATCACAGCAGCCCACACAGTTAACCTTCTATGTAACTTTCCTGCTTAATGTTCTAAAGAATAAACATTAACTGTGCCACTGCCATAGTAAATCTTACAATAAAGCATTTCTCGCCTCTGTTAATGTATGTAGTGCTTTTTATACTCTCCCCCTGTATTACCTTCACTGTCTGTTATGCATTATAGAACTGAATAGAGTTCAGAGTAATATGAAAACTACACTGTGAAAACTAATTCTGGGAATACTGAATATTGATGAATTATTCTCAAAACAATTACCTAATTTAACAATTATGTAGAGCTAAAATATAATAGCAAAAATAGAAGTGGGTGTCCTTTATACAAGTTTTTAGCTCACTCAGTGTTCATAGCAACCACTGTATGAAACATGCGACAGAGCATAGTAGAAATTGCCATTGGGGGGAATTCAGTAAACGTTGAATTGATGTATTTGCCTAATAGAAGCGATTTCAGTGTCGAATTGTCATTTAGAGGATTCAGCAACCATCGGATTGATGCTAATTCCCTTGTTCTGTCAAATTTTATTCCCCAAGATTAAATTGATCAAATTGTACCATAGTAAGCATACAGATGTCGAATTCACTAAATGTTGAATTTGTTATTCACCAAGAATTTGCCATGTCGATTCACCATTCGTTCCCATGTCAGCCAATCAGGGAACAAGCGCTTTGACGTCACTCCTGGCTGCTGGGTCTCGCAGACACATGAGAACCCAGCTGCCCTGAACCACCAATGATTTGGGCTATATTAAGTTTTTAACGGCCGTACATGCCGATCAGTAGATTGGCATGTGCGGCGGCCCTGACCCACCAATGATTTTGCCGGCCCGGGTGCCACCTGGCACTCTGGAACCCATGCCAGCCACCCCTGACCCACTCATACTGTAATACATAGAAATATTAAACACTCTGGGAGCTTCATCTATTTAATATTATTTTAAACACTTGTTTCACCATTTTATTTACACCTCTGATTGTGTATCTTTCAAATTTCGCTTAATCTATTAAGGATATACTATGATTTTACATAAAAAAAAGTAATTTTTTATTGCTGTCTCTTATTATTTGGACATGTATAGAATAATTGTGTGCATCCATTCTAAGGAACCATATTGCTTTTTTTTTCTCTCAAACAAAAAAAATTACCTTTTCATTTATATGTTATTCATACCTTACATAAAACACAACAGACACTGTATTTTTGTGCCAGGTAATTGCCTGTTGATCGATTTACTACAGCAGTAGCAGAGATTTAAATTCGCCAATGATGATGTAGCTGTAAATTAGAAATTTCTATTCCCCGGCGAATAAGACCTAATTCGATGGGGAATTCAGCTCAATTCTCCAAAACCATTCGCCATGGATTTCAAATCGCCAATCAAATTCGACAGTTACTGAATACTATACATCACCATGCTTTGGCTTTTGCTTTCAAATCACTGGCGAATGCTGCCAAATTCAAATCCCACATCAATTCGACGTTTACTGAATTCCCCCCATTGTCCTCTAACCCGACAGGCACTTCACTGTGCTCACCCACTAACATAGGGGCAGAGTGAAGTGCCTGTGAAGGGACAGGTCATAGGCTAACCTTAGCCCTGATTCTATGGCTAGTCCTAGCCTAACCTGCTTTTTTTTGCTGGTCACACTTTTACTAAAACACTTTTACAATCTGCCAGAAAAATGCCATATAACAACATGGATGTAACTCTAAAGGCCTGAAAAGCGTTAACTGATGAAAGGGTGATTGATAAATTTATAAAAGCATGAAACATTTTTGCTATATGAATTAAAACCTTTGACATAGGCATTATTCTACATTTTAAATGATATATATGCTGTATTTTTACACAGTCTTAAGTAATTTCTATTATTTTTATTATTATATCTTTTTATGTTTTTCTTTTTGGTTCGCATATTTATAGTTATAATATATATGTATTGTTTTGTATACCTTCATCCACATGCATGCACATGCATAGAGAAGGCACCACAGCAATTTAATCTGTTGTTTACAGGGTGCCTTCCATTTTGACTTGATATATATATATTTAAAACAATATTAGACACAAATGAGGTATGTTATTCTCTATGTATGTTATTCTCTACCCCCTCTCCCTCCGGAGCACAGTTATACTGTTACAGATACCGCAGCTCTTATGTTATATATATAACATATATATATATATATATATATATATATATATATATATATATTCTCACGTATATAACATTCCATGTTCTTTTCTTAGTGAACTTTACTTGTCCAATATTTGATTGGTTATAAAATAAATTAATTGTTTTCATCCTTTGTTTTGTTGTATCTCAGCTTACTTGTCTTCAAGATGGGCTATCCTCACTGCCAACCTATTACATGAACCTGTCCTCAGCAGAAGATTCTTAGTCCATGTTCATTCTGAATTTGCTGATGCATATTTTAGGAGTTTCTATTTTTAATAAACTGGGCTTAATGAGAAAGTATTATGTGATAATAATAATAATAATAATAATAATATTTCAATTCATATAGAGGATTAAAAGTCACAATTACTTGAAGAATATAAACATTCAGGTAATCTTCCTTCAAAATGCTATGTTCTGTGTAAATATTTCTATCCACCAAGCTTCTACATTAGTTTAGTTATTGGATAAATTTCCAATAATTCATTGATTTCTTCATTCATTAATTCCTGGAATTGCATTTGACTGCTGACTGCCCATTTTACTGATTTATATAATAAATATATGGATGTATAATTATGTTGTGGTGTATGGGGGTAGAAAATATATTGTACAACATTAGCTTGCTTTATGTACCAGATATATTTACAAGGCAAGTCATGACTTCATTGTGTGGTATTGTACCCTGCTGTTTCATTTCCATTGTACTATATGATATTTGTGTGGGCTAAAGAAAATTGCAGAAGAATTAGTCTAAGCTGTGCAATATTAAATGAATATGTGTTATTTATTAAGAAAACAGCATTACATATAGTCAACATCATTTTTATTATGATCATTGAGTTGTAAGGACCCACTGAGCTATATAACACAGGAAGGGGTACACATTCATCAATACCAGTTACATAATACAGCATGCAAAACTAATACCTTTCCAATTATAATCCCATTTATCAGCTGTCATGCACCTCAAAACTGCTTAAAAAAATGTACTTACACTTGTCTCCCTTACATCCTTTCCTAATACAATCCGTCTAGATCCTCTTCATCAGTAGCACAGGTATCACTTTTAGGTCTATTGCTCTCCTCTATCTACAGTACTTTACTTGAGCATCATTTAGAATTTTGTATAATCTATAACAATGGTCGAATTGGAATTTTAGAAGTGCATGTATGGACATTTAGAAGTGGCGGTATAGAAACACTAAATATAATTGACATCAATGGAGATTTATAGTTTTTCAATTACATCAGTGAGAGAAGTGCCAGTATGGCATAACCCCTTATACACCCACACGTCGAGCCCTGATCTATAACTTAATATTTCAAAAACAAAAATAACAAAATGTACACATAATAAAAACCACCCACCTATATTTACTAAACTGCGGGAATGGACAAATGGAGATGTGGCCCATTGCAAGCAACCAGATTCTAGCTTACATTCTTCAGTATGCAAAATGAAACCAAGAGCTAAAATCTGATCGGTTGTTATTGCAACATCTCCACCTCCTGAAGTTTAGTAAATATAGGAAGAGTTCAGGCAGCCTATTGCTATGCAAAAATCCAATGGTTCTCAGTGGGGGAACAGCCAGGACTGGGACTGTAGTCCTGGCTGCAAACCCCCCCCCTTACCCTTGATGGCGGCCCTGTCTGGGACCTCTGCTTCTGTTGACAACACAGAATTAATGACTAAGCTTTATTTAATTTTGAACTCATACAATACAATCTGTTTCTAAAGCCTCCTATAATATCAGAATACTCAAATATCTCACACAAGACACTGCAATGACTCTCATTAATGCACTAATCACGTCCCACCTTGATTATAGCAATGGTCTCTTTATTGTAGTCACACATTAGAAAATTACCCCCATCCTGCATGCAGTACACAGATATGTCTCTTTGATTAAAGCCTGCTACAAAGCCTTTAACAAAATGAACCCACATACATATCCTCACTCATGTCAAGATATATCCAACTTGCTCTCTCAGATCTTCACAGGACATATAGCTTTCCTCTACACTACAAATGCTTTGATTTCCAGTACTACAGGACTTCTCCCAGGCCCTATAAAATAACCTTTCATGTCCTTTAAGACTTTCCTCCCTATCCTAAACTTTAAATCATCCACTCTTCAAAGAAGCCTTTCTGTCATACCCCTTTACTACTTCTTCTCTAATTCTATGAATTAATGAAAAAAACTCTACACCAATCAGTGTATGAGACCATTTCCACTGGGATTTCTGAATGAAAGAGCCATCCACCAATCACCTGCAGACAGTATGAAAAATTGTGAATTTGCTGCCAGCTTCTCCTCTCCCTACCATCAGTCAAGCAATAATTAATATATATATATATATATATATATATATATATTTATACACTACTGCAACTGAGACACTTGAAGTTTAGCCAATATTGTTTAGCCAAGTTTAACAATATAAGTTAAAAGCTGTCAGTTAAGACATTTACTGCAATAAAACACCAGCAGTTTTTAAGTGACCTTTAATACCAGAAAATAGCAAATTCGTGGTTAGTAAAAACACAGTATTTGACAGCTGATGAGGACCACATAGCCCATTCCATTCAATTACAATGTGATGTGTCTCACACCACCACCAGGAGTGACATTCACAATCACAGATACAGACTAAGGACAATTTTGCCAGCAGCCAATTAAACTACCAGCATGTATCATTGCGTGTGCGATGAAACCGGAGCAACCGGAGGAACCCCATGCAAACATGCAGAGAACATAAATACGCCACACAGACAAAAACAACCTATAGAGCTTAGATTGTCTGGATCAGTGGTGTAATTACTGTGAAGTCAAAGGCTATGGAGCTTCATGATGTTAATCTCTGTCATGTCCCTGATCTACATATTGGTCATTGTCCACTGTTGTTTCTATGATATAACTTAGCTTTATGTAGCAGCTCACAGGGATACTTTTACCTATAAACACTAAGTAATATTAATGAGGGACAAACAGGTATATCTCATAGATTTCATTTTCCTATGCACTGGCACATTCCACTAATATTAATGGTAGTGTGAGAAAACATTATTTAGAAAGTGTGTGGGCTATAAATTCTTACTGTTCTCGTGTTTTGGGGCTTTAAGTAGTTTTTTGGCAACTCTTGCTTGTTGGACACTATGCATTAAACTGGAACATTAGCTGTAGTGTTACATTAAAGTTATTTACATGAAATGATAAATGACGGTTATTTTTTTTAAAGCAAAACAAAATAGACATGATGCCATAATGTTTGGGACTTTGTGGGAATGGGGCAGAGAGGTTGCAAGTTACAAAAAGGTGGAGAAGGGAATAAAAGCCCTCCTCTTTACAGCGCTTAATTGGGAGGATTAAAAAGCTTCATAGAAATAAGCATTTCACATTCCCTTCAAATTGTATATATTCAGAAAAAAAGGATAATATTTTATGCGCTAAAAAATCACTAGAAATGTCAGAATGGCTGAAAAAATATACTAAAGCGATTTGTAAAAAAACAATGAAACATCTTTACCCTTACACTGCTGCAATATATCAATGTTAGCTCTGAGTGTCACAAATCAGACATTTCTAACACGGACTAGCAGACTGATGTTGTATGTGATGAATACTCTCAGCTTGCAAGCCATCACTAACACTTACAAGAGTCTGTTACTTTATTACTTTCTAGGTTCACATGTGTTCCATGTAACCTTAAGAAACCTAAGGGAAACATGCTGCATGCAGTAAGGGAACTGTCAACCTCATACCAACTGTTCATCTTAACCTCACACTGACTGTCCATCTCAACCTCACACCATCTGTCAAACACAACCTCACACCTACTGTCAAACACAACCTTGCACCATTAACCTCACCTCATACCAACTGTCCATCAATCTCACCTCACACCAACTGTCCATCTCAACCTCACACCAACTGTCAAACATAATGTCACACCAACTGTCAAACACAACCTTACACCAACTGTCCATCTCAA
>JABWIB010008942.1:10295-20584 GCA_016617825.1 Platyplectrum ornatum | reverse complement strand
AGTGGGACAGTCCCGCATTTAGGTGACTGTCCTGATTTCCCACCAGCCTGTTAGTTCTGATAAGTGGACAAACAGGTAGGCATATATTTGAAAAAGTTTAAATGTTATTAATAGTTAANATTTGCAGCGATTGCAGTGACAAAAAAGTTGGGGGTTGGGTGGAGTCTCCTAACATCCATACACTAGGAAATCTGTATGTCTAATTTCTGCATGGGGGACGNGGACAAGTATTCAGATTAGGTCCAGGGGACGGTGCTAGTCAATTTATCTAGAAGCAGATCCATCCAGATAAGATAAGGTAGGATTGTGGACATGCAAGTTCATTCCTGTAACATGGTCTGGATAAGGACTTCTGGCTTTTAGGACATTCATTAGGAACGCCCTGATCATGCACCTACAAATACCCTACATGCTATTACCTATCTAANGTGATCTAGCATTGACTTAAAGGAGCGTTCACTTAAATGATAACTCCAGTAGCCATTTGCATGGCGGTTATGCAGACCCCGGTGGCATGGAAACACAGCAAGGAAGCTATACTTTACAAATNCAGAATTTGCTCCTGCCCTCCTTTCATTGTAACCAGCAAAAAAGTAATAAACTCTATTCATTTATCCACATCGTCTCCAAAACATATTTCCTATTGCATGCTCTTTATTCTGAATATGTAACTTCCTTAAAATCCTAAGTTGACCTGCAATATGAAAAATTGGTACTTATGCATACGCTGTAGCTGCTTCCGATTGCAGACTATGCAGTATATCACAGGAGAATAGATATATTAAATACCTCTTCAGAGTACAATCATTTCCAATTAGCATACTTACTGCTATAGAGATTCTGTATTTTAAAGCATAATGTTTTATAGAGGAGCAATGATGAGAATAGTAACATTGTTCTCTGAAGAAATACGTAAGTGGGTAAATAGCTGACTCAGATGCCCCTTAACACTTAATTAAAACATATTGCCATAAATTCAATTTATACAGTTTAAACTAAACTAAAAGCTTGGCTCATCTGCAAAATAATCCTGATGGCATTACTGGCATGATCACAGATGTGGACAAAAGATGTGGAAAAAAAAATCCTTTTTAATCTGGGAAGTAATATCAGATAATAAAAGTAATTGTATTTGTTCAGAACACAATGNACAGATCAACATGCACCATGTTCCTCATAAAGATAGATTTTACATTACAATAATAATGTGATACAGTCTTTATAGTATTTTACAAAATGATATTACATTAATATTAATTATAATATGTGATTTTGGGAATGGTGCACCATTTAATGTAAATCTGTTGTGATCAATATAAAGAGGCCGAATCAATTAGACATCGCACCTAATATTCTCCCTTACGCTGTTTGCGGAAAGGAGAAAATCTCGCGTTTTTCTGCTCGCGGCTCCTTGAGCCGCGTATTAAAAACGTAATGTTTCTGTACCATAAGAGACTGGGAAAAAGCGCGCATTGTGCTTTTTCCCGTCATCGCGCAGGACTGAATCGGCCCCAAAGTGAGTGTAGGTGTGTGTGTTTGTTTCTTGATGTGTGTTTTTATATGGTTTATTGGTGACATCATCATCATTTATGTTGATAATCGACTGTATCAAGACTTCCCGTCTCTTCTGAATACAGCTGCAGTAGGATTTTGGTGCCAGATCTAGTTTTCCCACACGGGAGAAGACGGTGCATCTTTCTCACTTAAAATAAAAAATTTGGATTTGTGGTATAGCGAAGGAGGGGAGGAGATTGGAGGGGTACAGGGGATTGGTGTAGATCTTTAGCCTGTCACATTGACACACAGGTACGTGACAGACGCTGCAGCTTCTCTATTAGATAGTGTTAAGTGCTAGATGATAGGTTCAACCAGCACTTTACAATGTCTATCAGCAGGAGCTGCAGTGGCTATCAAAATTAGGGACAAATATGCNCCTGGGCAAAACCATGTTGAACTGCAGGGGGAGTTACATGTAAAATGTGTATTGTATTATTTTAAATAATACAAAATAAAGCTGTTTAATATTTGTGAACGATAATAATAAATATATTACAATTAAGTCGATCCCCTCAATTTTCAACTTGTCCAGGTGCTGATATCCCTCTAGAAAATGATTGTTTGCTATGAGCAACACCACCACTTTGAAAGGAAACTATGTTTATCCATCCAGTTTGGTCACACAGTTTGTAATAATCTGAAGGCAAACATTAACCTTAAAAGAGAATGCTTGATGGATAGAATAAATAGATAATACAGGGTACAAAGAAGTCACATGATGGTCAGTATGTTTCTCCCGGGGATTTATTAATCTTACAGTGTGATGATCTAAGTCTTTTAAATGCCTTAATTTCCATGGAGGAAACAGGACTTGTGCGAAATCTAGAGCTGTTTCATGAAGGACATTAGAATCTGTCCATTAACCAACATAATCTAAACATAAAAGTAACGCTCAAAACTCTACTAGACTTTGCGGAGAATGTTAAAAGTAGTATGATTCATAGCAATATATATTCTTAATAAATGGTTGAGGTTTTATGTATTCCATGTATCTGCTTTTGATATAGTAAAGCAGTAGGCTTAAATAAGACATTTAATTCTAATAAATAAACCGAGTAACATCTCCCAGATCCTGACAAGTTAGACCACTTATCATCTCAGCTCTTTAGCCCTGCTCTACAGTGCCAGAGCATCAGACCCTTTTGGTTCTCATCGTGTTCTCTTTGGTCTGTATCTCCTTGTAAATTATTCTGTTTAATTAATAGGCAGTACATTCCATTGCCATATGCCCATTGGATCTTTTCATAAATAGGTCCATTAATTAGATCCTACTATCACTCTCCATTGGTTACATCGTTCATAGCTATACTGCTACTTGTTTCGGTCATCTCTGAGCCTCCATCGGTTTCATGTTTACAGCTACAGCCAATGAATCTTTCCCGCACTGTGTTACCACCAGTTTCCTCAAGCAAATCTATAAGCTTCTGGCTTCCTCAATCTCTAAGCTTCCATTGGTACATCTCATACTTAGTTTCTAGTTCCAGTACTATGTCCATTTCTCTACTGTGTTTCTGTTAAACCTTTAACAATGTTCATTCTCCACCTTATCACCAACTTCTAATATCTGCCCCAGGACTGCTGCCTGTGTTGTGTCCTGCCATGGGCTGAAGTCAAGTCTGCTTCTAACTTCAGGTTTGTAGCCAAGTTCCATTAGGACCCTGGTGAGATCATGACATCCAGGATGGGTTTCTTACATTATGTACAAATCTTTCCTAAATGTGACTATCAAGCTAAAAATACAAAACTTTACTTTCAGATAGTATAATAAAAATATTGGTCAACATAATGGCATTTTATATAATTCCTAATTAAATTGGTACAAGGAAAAGGCAGGTGTCTTAGCAAACAGTATCCATTAAAACCACTGAAAATGTCAGAACTAAACGCATGCAACATATGTAGCTTGATAGTCAAACTGGAAAGACAACACATGTAAAGCACAATGTTTGCTGCTTGGAATTTCTCAAGAGCTAAAATGCTATCAAAGGAATTGAGAAAACTCTTCTTAAGATGAATGAAAANAAATTGTTATAAAAGATGTGCACTCTTCATGACTAATGTGCTTGAAAAATATTCTTAACCTTGCCATTCAATATCCTTCACTTAAACATATCTGTGACCTTGGGTTAACAATAATCAAGCCTGCCTTGTTTACAGGGTTTTCATATATAAGTAAATGAGATAGCATTGTGAATATAATGAAATGTATACTGAAAGAACTAGATAAAGCCACTCCTTAGCATTGCACAGGCACACTCATTACATACATAGATAAATATGAGATACAATGGTGTAGCTACAGNGGTCGCAGTGGTCGCAGCTGTGACTGGGCCACTGCACAAGGGGGGCTCCCAAACAGGAACGCCTCCCCACCACCACTCTAGTTGCGCCAACACCACGGCCCCCCTCCTTCCCTGCATATGTTCGACGTTCGCTACACACTTCTTTCTTTCACATTGTTTGCCACCCCCTCCCCCAAATTCAATAATGCTTCCTAGCACGTATCCCCCTCCCCCTCCGGCCCCCACGATTGCACTTTCTGAAAGCAAAGGAGACGGAGGACAGGAGGAGGCAAAATACATTCTTCAGTCACACAGTTCCTCAGTGACGGTTCCTGGTATTTATATATCAATATATATATATATATATATATATATATATATATATATATATAATGGTGGGGACCTGAGATGGGGTCCCAATTTTGCAATGGGGCCAACAAAGTTCTACTTACACCCCTGGATGGATAGACAGACAGCTTTCCACACCAGGGATTTGACCCTTTTGATCCTCTTCTTTCTTCATTCAGTCTTCTTTGGTGTATTATTGTTGGCAATGGCCCTGTCAAGATAGGGCCATTCGTACAGGAAATCCACACCTGTTCCCCACACATACCAGAGTGTTGGGTGCCCATGACCCTTTCGCCAGTTCACCAGTTTTCCTTTCTTGGACCACTTTTGTTTATGTAGTATACATTCAATTTGTATATGTAGTATATATATAGTATACATTAGATTAGACATAGCTGTATTATATAGGCTAACTTGTGGTTTACGCGTGGCTTGCTTTACATTGCTTTTCCCAACACTGACAACAAAAACCGATTCACAACTCATCAAGCTGTGAATAGAATATCTTGAACCATAGGAGGTCACCTTTAAAAGGCCACAAACCAGTGTGATATCCTGGCTAGTTCTGAAGGGTTACTGATCTGTTATTGACGTGATCCTGCACCTTTGATATGCATGTGTGTTATGCAGCTATCTTGTTATTTTAATGCATTTTGAACAACACTGTCTCATACAGAAAACCAATGCGATACAAGCAGATTATGTATTAAAAATCACTATTTCCACAAGGGAAGTCTCTGACATACATGATATGTAGTAATAGCTTAATTAATATTTTATTATAGGTTGTATGATAGAAGAAATATTGATAGGCTGTCATAAGATAGATGACTAAGTTACCAGGGAAAGGTCTCAAACAGAGATTGTATGCTAGTGTGAAAGACAAAAGACATCCCCAAAGCAAGAAGACAGATATACCACTTAAATGAAATAGGAAATGAATTGACCGGTGAGCTGGCATGTCTACCAAGACAAATCATGGATAACATGTCTCTCAACAAGAGAACATATTTGTTTTGTCCTGCCAACAGATTTATCACTGCCCAAGCAAAACAGGCAAAATACATTAGTGTCATGGTAAACTGATAAAGAGAGGAGCTTCAATCTAGCATTGTCAATGGTGAACGTCTTAGGGTGGTATTGATCTGCGTTATATAAATCTTGTTTCCTGTCTGCAGAAGTGAATCAAGAATGACCCTTAAGGTTAACAAACATTGTAATGTCTGTAAGGCAGGGCAGATTCCTATCTGTTCTACACGTTGTATTTAACCAAGTCACATCTTGTCATTTTATTGCCAAAATGCCTAACTTGTTTATGGGAAATCATATGGTATTTACTTGAAAGATGAATTACGTACTATCGAGTGCAAAAATACAAAAATCAAGTATCTTCCGTGCATGCAAACAGTAACATTCATTTTACCTNTACTGCAATTAAACATGGTTTTGCCCACTTGCTTGTAAGTAGTGAGTAAGTTAATAGTATATACAACTATATACAGCACATAATGCTATATACGTCAATTTGGATGAGGGGGCAAATGGTGCTCTAAATCTGATAGATAGAGGCATTGGAATAGAACATAAACAGCGATATGAGTTAGAAGTCACTGGTATCTGATAATTGGCATTTAGCTTTTCTAATCTTGCACCTTGTGGATTTTAGGCGTTGAAATTACACAGCGAATACATAACTATAGGAAGCTGTATCACCTTAANGATATATTTAAGGTTTAGTAAGTCAATGTATAACACAAGGTTTCAGCTGTCATCTGCTCGAGGTCTATTTTTCTCTATAGTTGCTTATCCAGCTTCTAGCAGACATATAATTAATTGAGAGAAGTGGAGGGTAGATGGAAGTCATGTTGCTTATAGAGGTGCTATAGTCTAGCTATGTGACCTCTGACTGCCTAGGGAACTATAATTCCCTTTTGTTACGTAGCAGTGACTCACCGATACTGTTACTTTCTGTTGGTAGATGAAGTGTTTTCTCATTTTACCACCATTTCACCACTTTTTAGCTATGTAATTGACAATGGGGGCTTTCAGCTTCCCTGGATAACTACACCCTATTTTCTGTTCACAGGTATAACATATACGTTTCTTAGATTCTTTGATCATTGGGTCCCAATATTCATCATGGTTTCATAGGCNAGTTTCACAATGTTGTCCGGCAGAGTACAATACCGACCAGAGGCTGATTGAAATATTGATTGATTGACGGATTGATTGATCAATATTGATAATCACAATAATAATACTGACAACTAATAAAGGCAAAAGGCAAAAATCTAGATTGGGTGGCAAGTTGACAATGACANGATCTAAATACAACTGATAAAGGTGTTGGAATACAAAATAAACTGTATAGGTCAGGAGTGGCCAAACTCAGCACATACCAATAGTCTATTTTTTCTAGGTCTCGTCAGAGAATCACAGGTGATGGATGAATTACTAACTAATTTACAAACACAATTACCAACATTAAGACTTGGAAAACGTTCACCATTAGTAGATCATGAGGACTGGTATCTGATATATGGTATTATTTTCCATTCTTGCACCTTTAGGCATAAAACATACACACTCACCTTAAGAATTTACCAAGTTATTTAAAAAAAATTAATCTTTGCGTTAGCTTTGTAGTTTGAGGTCTACATGCCCCATAAAAGAAATGTATATTCTACAGAGCATGAACAAAAGTATAACATGCTTGTTGCCATTTATTGCCTATCAAGTACACTCTAAATACGAGCTGACTGCTATTTTTGTGAAAGTGTTCCGTTATCTGGGGAGCACTANGAAATTCCATTATGTCCCTGTTGAGACAGCAAAAACACTTTCTCTGGACAACTATTAAAAGCTCTGTAACAAAAAATTTTTTAGATTTTCTATAAAATGTATTTAATTTGCAATCGAACAACACAATCTGTAACAGAAAACAGTGTAAGCAATGTAAATGCAGTCACCTGATGAAAAGCCTATGTTGAGATATAGTCCTAATGACTGGCTCTTATGCATCAGTGCTCCTACTAATGAGCTGCCATATAAAACCTTACAGAGCCCGGCTAAGATACAGCAGGAATGTGAGGAGCTGGAGATGTAACTTTCCTGCTGTGATCCCAGCCTTTCTACTAACAGGGTGCCCAGAACGAAGCGATTAATGAGCATTCTATATAGTATGCCTGAACCAATCATAGCTGTAGACTATTCACCTGTCTCTTCTTAAATACAGAATAAGAAATGTACCACTGAGAAATNACATTGCCTCTTTTTTGTTAAATAATTTACTCAATATATTGATTTATAATATCTCTGTTTTAAAATAAGTGCTATAGTGTTTTTCTTCTCAGCATCAGTCTTAGTATGATTTGTACATGCTGAGTTACGTTTAAAAAATGCTTCAGTTTTATTACTTNGGAAGTCCATATCTAATGAATAAGTTTAGAATCTAATTCTAAGTTTTAAAGAATAATACTTTCAATATTCAAAGGTTAACATTAAACTGATGGTTTGATTCATGATTTCCTGCCCCAAATGAGCACATTTGAAATTCCATATTGATGTTTCAATAGAGTAGCGGCAATTTAAAGCTTGTATTTCAAAGATATATCTCTGGGTTTGGAAGGTATGCCAGCAGGTGCTTATAAAACCATTTACCTAACTCTGTTTGCTGAAATTTCCAGTCTTCTAAATGAAATAGTTACTGCAGGACTCCTTTCAAATGGAACTGCAAGCTATCCGGATGACCACGCATTTTGTTTGAGGCTCACCCTCTCCCCCACTTTACTGTAAGGAAAAAAATAGGATTTGTATTATGAAAAGAATGAATGATAGGTAACATTCATAGCATGAGATGACTTAGTAAATTTAATTCAGAAACGAAAAAAAATTATCAGCTGACTCCAAAATATAAAGATAAAAAAATATAGGCCGCTCACATTTTTCAAATATAGAGCAATAGGTTTTTCAAAATAAAATTTAAGTATTATTAAATAATTAAATTTTTTTCATCTTTAATTTATCACAGAAATTTATCTACAATGAATTCTGCAAAAATTAATATAAATTGCTTTAATAAAATTTTATAACATACCATTAATANATTTTAGCAAATGAATGAAATATTATTCATTTGAATCTTGTTTTTTTATTGTTATTTTGAATTTTTAATGCTTAATTAATATTCTCCCGATGTGTCTAAAGTTAATTTAATGAATTTATTGCCAGNTACATTTGTTATAACAATATCCATTTCAGTTCCACTGTATGTCCTTTCTTGATAACAGTATTATTCTTATAAAAACAATAATAAATAATAAGTATTTTTGTGTTATATCTTGTGTTTATAGGTGTATATACATTTAGAGAAAAATGCATTTAGTGTAAATAACTCCCAACTGAATTTATAATGAAATCAGATGCGAAAGAAATCTGTTACAGAAAAAAATAAAAGTGTCTCAGTTTGACATGTAGCAAAATCCACTCCTCAGGGTCATTTACCAGTTGAGTTGTCATGAAATCTTAACCTTAATTTTCTTTGGTTTATTTGTGTTTTATGTCTGTGTGGCACAAAATCTATATGGACAGGTTGTGTTGTGCAGGGAAAACATTTGTGTTATTTTCACTAGTTATTTAAATTACTTATTTGTATGTTCTCTTTTGTAGAATACACATATCAGTATATAATTGCACTGAAATGTAATATTTATTTCCTGATGTTAACTTATGACATGAGAGAAATGCACACTCTTCACCTCATTAAATAGAAATCCTCATTAGTGCTTATTTAATTATTCATTATTATTTTTATATATAGCACCAGCAATTTNCACATTACTTAACAATTTAAAACTATTAATCATAGTTTAAAATGTATTTTTACATGTCAATTATATACATATTTTAGCAATATTAAAAATTTTTAACAAAATATGTTAATTCAAATATTTACCTTATCTTGCACTTATGCTTAAACTATAACTAATATAAACCTANTATATATTTTTTTATATATATTCCTCAATTTGTAGAGCAAAAAAGTAAATGATTAATTGACCCATGCATTAAATGGACGCAAAGTGACCCGTTTTTCAAAATAATTTCATTTCACCGCAGTGACATCAAACATGTATAGAAAGTATGACCCTAGGGAACTGTCAATGTTACNAAGCCGGTGTGATGCCACCTGTCACAGAACATTGTTATACAGTTGTTGTGGTTTCTCTGTCCAGTACACATTTCTAGGATAAGAAAGATAAATACTATTTATACTATTTTATATATATATATAATAAACAATAATACAGTAAAAATACAATAGCAATAGCCAGACTCTCCATAACCTCAATTTTAATTTTGGAAATGTTTAAGCTGGACACACCCAGACAGACAGATTCTCCGGCAAAAATTAATCAGAAAAATGATCTTTTGGTGTATGAGGATTAGATGTTACAGATATTTTAATCTGTGCGTTTGATGTGTAGTACTTATATTCAGCACTGTGATGTTTCATAAATCTATTAGTTTGTGTCACGTCATTAGTTTTCATCTCTTAGACCTTCAGTGTATGGTCAGTTTCAAACATAACACTAATAATTTAGGGAAGATGTTGCCCTCTAACCTATGTCAAACAATTAATAAAAAGTACTTCCATACCAGCAACAGACAGAATCGCAGATTGCAGTAAGAACCTAAGTCCATAATTGTGAGGGAAGAATGTTCCCCTCAGTAAAGCAGGTTAAACCTTAATTCTAACTGGTTAAAGTGCTTCGTATGAAGCAATGTTATCCATTGTCATTGGATGTAAAAGTAAAAACCCGGAATAAATGAATGTCCAATCCAATCACAATTGTGATTCAATGCAGAAAAAGAGTTTCACTCAGGAATTTTGGAGAGGGTTATACAAAAAGAAGCAATCTCTGACACTGCAGTGACCGATACCAAGTCACAGGCCTCAGTACAGAATGCTCTGGGGACCAACACCCAGAGTATTACATTTATACATTTAGATCAATAGGTGACTATGTAAGCACTACACCTTGGCCGTCTTGGCCATTAGGACTGGTCAGCAGGTCAGTGCTACTTTCTTGCTGGTTCATA
>JABWIB010008941.1:2754-15192 GCA_016617825.1 Platyplectrum ornatum | reverse complement strand
AGATAAAGCAGAGATAACTTACTTTATGACATATGAAGATGGGGAACCGTTTTCTACTGGAGATTCAAAGGAAGACTCTCCGCTTCCACTGCTTGCCTGCCTCCTGGGAGAAAGAACAGATTGATAACTATACGCAATTACAGGGGGCTGACCTGTACATGACATTTGCTTACAAAGACTAGGACTGATTAAACAAAGTTCATTATAGAACACAGAATAATATTAGTGAACATCTGTATTAGAATACCTCTAATACTAGATCTAATTTATATTGCTCCAAAGAATTCCACTAGGTACGAGACATGAAAGTCTTAAACAATTATGGAAGGCAACTTTAATTTGGGGTAAATTAACAGTGTAGCTTAGGACCAGATCCTTAAACATGATTGCACTATGACCAATGCTTACATTACTGCAAGCGCTAAGCTATCCACTCATATTTCTCCCTTGATAACGAAGCACGTGATACGTTTTTATTCTTATACATTCCCAGATATGATACCAGACTGATCACTTCGAATTCAGTTAACAAAAATATTTAGAGAGAATTTCTTAAGTAAAATATGTTAAATAAAAGTTCAGTTAAAAAAAAAAAAAAAAAGAAACTTTGTCCATTTGATTAAGATTTGTGTTGTGTGCCCTGAGTTATAATTTTAAGTTAGATGATAGTTTATGTTTAGAGTTTGTCAAGATAGGAACTACAAATATGTACAGCTTTGTCTTGTTAGGAAGCATTAAAGCTAGCAAACCTTCTTTTGCTGTCCAGNTCTCTGCTCCCATTGTAGTCTTCATCCTTGTTAGCCCTCTTCCTGCTCTCTCGGATGGCATTAAGCACTGTCTCTTTTGCACAAGGATCGGGAGCACATTGAACTGCAGGAGACACAGGGCCTGGAGACAGCAGATTATGCAAACTTCAAAAAGAAAAACAAAAATGACATGTTAATTTTAAAGACAAGTCTCATTTACTGTTAAATATGTATAGGGTCATATTTTAAAGCTCTCATTCATGTGCAAGACAAATGGCCAAACTCAAATGACTATTAACAAACCCATTTTCAAGGGCAGAACTGCAGTGAAGTTAAGTAATTTCATCACTCCACTAATAAAAAGTTTTATAGAAGGCCACCATATATCATGTCCAGACATGGTATAATCACAATGACAGGGGGACTAGCTCCTGTTTTATATCTGTGCATTATACAAAGGAGGAATGAAAAGTCAGCTCTGGTTCTAATCCTCAATAATTATGTTAATAGAATTTTTAAATACAAGAGCAGCAAACTCCATGTTCTGTTAACATTTCATTAGTGTTCACCTCAGCGCTACTCGCTTTTCATAGAGACCTGTCTAGAAGCAGGACTATAATAACCAGCATATAGAAATCAGAGTGCTCCATATGGAATAGGAGCATAAGTTAGTTGGCACATGCGTGTTAGTAGATTTCTTAGAGACCAAAATTATTAAGTAGTTACCCCATGGATACACGCAACAGGTCCCAGTTTATAGTTATCATGCAGCCATTATCTGTCCAGCACTGGCTTAATATCTTTTGACACGTGTCTACTATGCTCTAATCTTTTTTATTCACGATAAATATTCTATAAGGCATTTAAAAATGTGTTTGACATTCATGCACAACTCTCTAAGCATTTAAGCTCTTAACTNCCAACTACTGATTGGATTTACGCAAACCAGCAACCCTCAAGGAATTACTACTTACACAGGGGATCGGGTGATGTTAGGGTCTGGACGTGCAATTTTCACAGTAACAGGACTGCGAACTGCAGTTGATTTAGGCGACAGCAAACATTTCCTCTGATAGTTATCTAAATACACTGTAGGAAGAGATCCAGGTATGCTATACTGAGGCTGGTGGATAGGGTAACGTCTGCGTGGGCTCATGTACGTTCGAGTAGATACCCGAGGCGTCTCCCTGTTGAAAAAATATAGCTTTCAGATAAATGATTCATACACAAGTACAGATTAGTAATTTCAAGTACAGACAAATGAGAATAATTTGGTGATCCCTGTGTTACATTATTGGCAAAGCTCTATATAGAAACTACCTTGTATTTAGCTGCTGCACAACTGAATAACCGAAAGACCCTAAAACAGTGGTTTCCAAAATCAGTTCGAGGTTCCATATTATTCAAAGACCCCCCCTCCCACCAAGACAACTGCCATACAATCCCATTTTTCCCCACAAATGAATAAGACTTGAGATGTATAATGTCTATGGAGAGGAGCGAGGAATACCCAGCAACAAGTCAATGGAGCAGAGGAAAATGGAGAAAGCTAGCGTAAAAAAAAAAAAAAAAAAAAAAAAAAAAAAAAAAAAAAAAAAAAAAAAAAAAAAAAAAAAAAAAGAGTACAGCATGTAAAGCCACAACACAACATATCACAGGAGCTGGTCATAGCACAGCATGAACCACCACCATGACACGAGCCAGTGACGGCACAGCATGTAACACCACCATGACACAAAACTACATGACCCGGTGACAGCACATCATGTAACACCATCATGACACAACAATACCCGAGCCGGTGACGGCACAGCATGTAACGCCACCATGACACAAGCCGGTGACGGCACAGCATGAACCTCCACCATGACACAAAACTACATGACCCGGTGACAGCACATCATGTAACACCATCATGACACAACACTACATGATCCAGTGACAGCACCGCCTGTAGTGCCACATAACATTACATGAGCCAGTGACAGCTGTATCTAGAGGGACAGAGAAACACATGGCCGGCAGCACACTGATCAGAGAAGCGAACCTGAAGGAGAGGCGCCTGGCCGGGGTTGGTACAGTGGGGTTAGGCCGACTCAGTCGTTCCTTGAGATCCTGGGCCCCTCGGCCTAACTCCCTGGCAGGGGGCTCCGGTTTCCCCAGGTAACTCCCCATGAGTAACAGGAAGGGAGACTGACTCCACTTGGAAGCCGGCTGCCTGTGCCTTCTGTGCGGGACAGGCCTCACTCGTCCCCCGGCTGCTCCGCGAACACGCTGCCACCAGTCAGGGAGCCGGCTCGCCAGCGGCCACGAGTTCCGATATGCCCAGCACCCGCCAGCACACACAGCAAGGGCGCTGAGGAGCGGGAACAGGTAGACAACGAGGAGGAGAGTCAGGGCGGCAGGAACAAGCAGGACACTCGGCTGGAGCTCCCAACCCACGGTTTCCCTCAGCGACCGCCGGAGCCGAACCCACTGCCCTCCTCCCTGCCCGCCCGACGGACACATGATCGGCAGCGCGCCCCGCCAGGCCTTAAATACCCAGCGTGCAACTCGTGTGCAGAATCCAGTCCGTCACATCCCGTGTAACCAGGCAACACTCGCCCACTCCGCCCACCTCCACATTTGAAATGGGACTCTGCGATCGTCGCTTCCCAGAGTTGTCATAGGGACAGTCACATCATTTCCTGTCTGCGCAACTAGCGTCCAATCTAAGAAGGGTCAAGAGCAGGCCGACTATTGGCAGTCAATGGTTACGGGCGGCGGAAGCACGTGACTTAAACACTTCCTGTCTAACAGGTGCCGCTGAGCAAAGAGGAATTCAAACGCAAAGTGCGACTCTCCAGGTGTTGCAAACTTCACGCCCCAGCATGCTTTGTCGGATATAGCAACTATGTCTATGGAGTGAATGCTGGGACGTGTAGTTAGACCCCTGGAGACAGTGGAGAGCCACACTTTGCCTACCCCTGCTCTAAATACTACAGTTTAACAGGGTTGCTGACTTTTGGTTTCTCCTCGTGGGACAAACTACAAACCGGCAGCATGGAGTGGGCAAATCATAATCGAAGCCCCGCACCTCGTGTTTACTATGGGTGGGCAGGCAGGACTTGATGTCATGGAATCTCTGCCTTCAGCCCATGTCGCTGGAGATTTGCAGACTCTCCCGGGATACTCCAGAGTCAGTGTCCCTGCAGCTCAGTGAAAGGGAACAGGTGGCTCTAGAGCCTCACATATGTCCCCTGCAGCGCTCACTGCTTTTCTGACTGTAGGTCAGCTATATATGTTACAGTACAGCTTGTATTTCATGTTTAACACACCAGTTGCTATAATGTTACACATAGGGAGGATGATCCAGAGTTTGTGTGGAAGGGCAAATATACACTGTGAAAATAGGATTAGAGCAGGGATGCCGATTTGTACTTTCTGTCTTTCGGGAGATCTCGGAAGGCAGAGAGTTAACTTTACACAGGGGAGGGACTCGATGGTAAAACTAGCCGCGCTTTCCTTGAAATAGCGCTAGTGTCTTCAAAGCTGGGAGATCTGCCTGCTCTCCCGGGATTTTGAGAGCACTGCCCGAGTCTTCCGGAAATTCCGTGAGAGTTAGCAACCCTGAATTAGAGCTGAAATGTAAAGTTTCCTAGCTCAACTCTGATTTACAGATTAAACTTAATTTTAAAATATAAAACTAAGCAGTGTGAGAGTTCTATGAGCAAAGGCAAAGGATTGTTCCTGTATGCAAAATAATGTAAACTAATCTGCACCCCTCACATTGCAACATGGTTTTGCTCAGGTTTATACTTGCACCCAAAAAAATTTGTAATTGCAACTCTGGATCAGCCACGGTGTCACTTACTTGAATGAAATGTGTTATTTGAACATACGATTAAGATTATTGTGGAGCCCTGTCAATTAGTGTGACTCTGGTATCACATTGATCACAATAAAGTACAATTTATTTGGACATGGGCGTGTTTATTTGCATTATGTTGATAACTGCATAAGAATGCCATCCACGCAATTTACCATGAAGTATGCATTTGACTACAGTAAACACTATGGATAGTGAAACATCAGATAAAGGGAGTAAACATTTTAATAATGACAAATTCAAGTAAAATAAAAAAAAATCATCAAGGATTACAGACTTTATTAATGTTTATATTGTTTACACAACGTCAGACATGCAAACATGATTCACAAAAATGGTAAATGTTTTAAAAAGTTAATGGAATATCACCTCTTCTGCTTAGAGTGTGAGTACATGGTTTACATTTTTCTTCTTATTCTTTATAGCCATAAAATGGTTTGTAGAATAATTGTCTTATTCCTATTGTAGCATGACACAACTTAAAAATTGTTAATTGAAATAGCTTCTCTCATCTGTATACATATCACTTCATCAATGTATAGAGTATTTTCCTTAACCTGTATCTCCTCTTCCAGGGATAGCTGGATACGGTTTAAAGCTTGTAGCTCAGCTTCTGCTTGGCTTAGAGTCTCCCGCAGTCTAAAAGAGAAAACAATTTACATTGACTATAAACCATGGTGGAAAAACATATTATATACGTATATCATGGAAATAAATATCAATCAATGATAATGGTTTCATGGGGGTGCATCCTGTGTTATTCAGAGTTGCAGGTTTCTTTAGAACATTTATCTGTAGAGTAAGATATGTTGCTGAATTTTAGCTGTAACTTCCAGATGTGATGCATTTCAAGACCTAGACCTGTACTGAGACAGCGCATATGGTAACACAATAAAATAACACGGGACACCCCTATTTCCATCTAACCTTTCTACGTTTCTTGTGATCTCCTGGACTTCAGTCATGAGTCCGTACTGCACAGGGTCACGACACAGCTCCACATTAGGCCGTACAGTTCTTGTTTCCAGTCGAGTTTGAGCCACTTTGATGGGTCCTTCTTTGTCTGCAATAGCTTTCTTGCAGATTTTTATGTTCTTTTCTTGAGAACTAATCTCATCCATAACCTTACAAATAAAGGATGCAGACATTAGAAATACGTAGCTACCACTTTCAATTAGGATAGAGCTGGTAACCATACATTATTTCTGTAAGTTTTACTAATACCCCGTTCACACTGCCACAAAAACCTGGGTGTTTCAGGCAAGTTCCTGGGGTGTCTGAAATTCCTGTTTTTATCAGGCAATGTGAACGGTACCTTTTGAAAAACCGGAGTGTCTTTACCAGGTAAAAAGAAGGGTTATGCCAGAGATGTAATTCCCTGGTCGCCTTCAGTGTGAACAGTGCTACCCAGGTTTTTCAATCCTAGGTAGTTCACTGAAGAGATGATTGGCTGTGTAAACAACAGCCAATAACAGTAGAAAGGCAATCACAGCTCCTGTACTGTTGATTGCCTGTTCATATGAATGATCTACTCAGTTTCAGTGTGAACGGTGTTGACCCAGGTATTTCAATAAAAATAAGTCAAATACCCGTGTAGAATCTGCAGTGTGAACGGGGTTAGTGCTTGGGAAAATTCTGAGGCCCAGCAAACTGCCTGGGTTGAAAAACCCTGGAAATCCTGGGTTGCCAGTGTAAATGTGGTACAAAGGATTTTGTACAGTGTCCATTAATTCACAGTAAGTAAAAATAAAATATATAGAAAATTTGTATATTTGGCAGTATCCAATTGGTATATTGGGCAACAATTATACATTAGTTTTTAATCACCAGCAAATAAATAAATAGCAGTATGAATGCAATGTGTTATCGGACACTTGAACCTTCCCACTTACACGGACAGAAGTGGGCACAGTAAGACTTAAATTGAGTTAAAACAAATTCATGGTATTCACCCCACCTGTCTTTCAGAACTTAAGATCAAATCGACATGAGTCAGGTCTCTTTACCTTAGCCAGGTGGACTTCCAGCTTATTTTTCGCATCCTTTGTCTCTGCCACGCGGTTCGTCAGTGCAAAGTTGACAGTATCACACTGCTTGCGCATGTCAGCGGCTGTTTCAGACAGGATGCTGTCAGTCATGGCCCGCAAACTAACAGCATTGTTCCTCTGCTTCTCTGTATTCTCAATGTTTGTGTTGCTATAATCTTCCCATTCCATGGGTGTTACTGAGCTGGAAATGCAGAAGCAGTTGTTAATGCCCTGCTGTAGATATAGGGAGCCACAACTTACCTTCTATATTGTACATGTAAGAAAAACTTTTTTGTGTCATTGTGAACCATACAAATGCTTTTCTGTCTGTTGTCCAATTACATGTCATTTAGGGAACTGTTAAACACATTAAAAGAAAAGTATCTGGTGCACAATGTGGTTGGGTGAACCTACAGTAGCTGCTAGCGGGTCACATAGTTCATATTACATATTACTTTAAATGAGAAAGGGGGCATTCCTTATTTAAATAAACATTTTGTACACTTGTAGGAGAAATCTTGACGTTTACTGTAAACCATAAAACTGTATGGGCTGAGGGGGGCATATTTAAAGCAGTGCTTATTATATACTGTCTCTATATAATCTGCTGTGATCCACAGTATTATAATGCATGCTGGCTGAATCATAGTCCACATAGAATAGATACAAGATAAACACAGAATGTATAACAATGATGCTGTCCACCATTCAGAAGGCTGGAAATCTCGGATCACTGCCTGGCTTTCAGAATCTACCAGGTAATCCAGGTATGATTTACTTTCTCTTATCCTAGAAGTTACAAACTTGTACATTTTCTCATAGAACTTCTTACTTTCCCTGGACGGTGACAGCGCTGGAGACATATCTAATCTCTGGATGGTTGTTTGTTAATGTGCTACAGTGATCATCGATTTTTAGGGCTTGAAACTTGTCCTTCAGGTCCTTCTCCAGTGAATATTTAGCTGATCGACACAATCTGCAGATTAAACAGGACAAACATTCATGAATATGAGAAACTTCATATGAGAGAAAGACAGTAATAAACAGTAATAGGCAAAGATCGTGAAAAGGGAACCTTCCAATGATGATTAGGGTGGGAGCATTCAGAATCAGATAACTCCCAATACTAAAAAACATGCAGTAGTATTGAAAATTACAATATGGCTGCTACTGAGTACATTAAACCACTAAATTATCCGTGAAGAGGCCCAAAAATTACAAGGTAAATATTAGGCAATTTTCAATCTAATCACATTATGAACTATGAACCAGATCCTGACTTACGTACCATTAAACTTAAGAGTGAGTGGGTAAAACCATGTTGAATTTCAGGGAGGTAATATGAATGTTAGTGTTTGCATGCAGGGAGAATACTTTATTTATTGCACACAGATACTGATCAGCGTTACTGTTACACTGTTATTAGACTTGGGCTGGAAACATCATCTCTCAACTCTATAACTGATTGCAACTAATAAAATTTATCTCCCCTGCAATTCAAGATGGTTTTACCCACTCGTAAATTTACACTTGTAAGTTCAATAGTATGTAAGTCTGGATCCGGTCCTATATTCCCAGATATGGAGTCTATGACATAACATTTAGAAAATACTGGAAGCCTAATACGGCAACATTCATAGAGCAAAGCAATGACACTGCCAAAGGTGTTAAAGCTAGTTTGGTCAGAATGGGACATAATGGGCATGTATATGCACCCCCTCTACAAAACTGCCTGCTTAAGGGGCTGGTCAGCCACTGGAAGGATGTGGGGCATGTTCAGAACAGGGAACTGTATAAATTTAGTATAAATAGATATGTTCCTCCCTCCACATATAGTAGAGGTGTACCCTTTACACCTGCACCCTTTAATAAACACCAGAAAGAGTGGAGACCGACCTGATCTGCTCGGTCATCTGCTCTAATGTCCTCTGGAGCAGAGCCATAACACCCTGGATCACCTCCACTTCCTTGATGAGTTCTCGTTCCACTTCATCATGGACCAGATCTATTCCAACTCTTTTCTCTCTAAAAAGAAACAGTGATCATGTTGGTTATCCACCATTCAAAGAGAAGCGCTATAGATAATGCACACAGCACTGCAGCGTCCACAGAAACGTAGGAAGATCATTTAGAAAGGAGAGTATGTGCCAATGTATCTTCAAATGGATTCATCTTTCTATACTTTATAAGTCATTCAGAAGTTGTATACTGTCATATCGATTTTTACAATTAATTAAATAAACTACAATTATGCTGGTGGAGACCAACAACTTTAACGGCCACTAGCCAAGATATTATATGAGAGGACTTTAATGTCATGTAGGCTCATGCTAGATGAATGAAGTACAGAGCAGATTCTATTTCCATACATTTTTAATGCACATATCAAAGAAATACAATGCAACAATAGGGGCTACTACAAATGAAATGCAGCACACACAACCATGTCTGTCATATGATGGCACAGTGCAGGCACATCTCACGACCCTTGTCCACATGCCCAAATGACCCGCTTTTAAGGCTCTGTCCTGATGGAGCTGGATTAGGACCTTTTCATTGCTATGCAGAGCATGATGGGCGCACCTGGTGAGGGAGCTAAGGGGCTGCCCTCTTCTCAACCCAGGCCATGCTCCATCCTGGCTCAGTCTCATCTCCCAATCTCCCATGCCTGATTTTGTAGCCGATATGCACTTTGTTAGTTTTTTTTTTATTATTTATTGTTAAAAATAAATGTTTCCACCTTCCCCCTAGTAATTTATGTAGATGAAACAAATCCATTGCTCTTCCCAGAATACAGTTACAGAACCTGGAAGTCATCTTGTACAGTGGCTCCCTGTACTGAAATAATCATTATGGCAAAAAACCTTCCTTCATAGCATTATAAAATTACCCTTACCTTTCCACTAAACACTGTTGAGCAATAGCCAGGGGTTCAATGCAACTTTCCAAAGCTTTTTCCAGACGTATCTTATATGTCAGCAACTGTTCTATTTCATTGACAGTGTCTTCAAGCTTGCTGTCCAACTCTTTTTTCCAAAACTGGATGTCCTCAAGCCTTTGCTCTGTAAAATGACACACATATATTGTGTATATATAAATGTAGATCCTATGTAGCTGTGCTATGGCTCATCCAATGAACATTTTCTAATGATTTGTTCAGCCAATCTGCATAGACATTGACTGAAACCGCTTTATGTTATTTATCTTTTGGGCCTGATCCAGAGTTGTACGTAAATTTCTATTTTATAGTATGAAGAAAAATCACTTTGCTTTTGCAAAATAACTCACAAGCTACAAAGCTTTGTGTTTCATTTGTATATTAGAGTACAAATAGGACATTTCTCCTTTCAACTCTAAAGGGGGCCATCCACTGGAACAATGTTGTTCTCATGGTGGCCATAGAGGAATAAAGAAAACCCTGTAAAAAAACAGAAAAAATGAAATCCAGATATCTTCGATGGGCACCGGAGTGGTGCCCAGCTCCTTCTCCCTACGCGCTGGTGTCTCCGTCTTGCACGGAGAGGACGCTGTATATGCGTGACGGCTGCACTGGATGCACCGAGCATAGGGAGAAGGAGCTGGAGACTTGTGTACACTAAGTATATTTAAAAAAAAAAATTTACAGGTTATTTCTTTACTTTTTTTAGGTAAACAAATGAACATCTGTGATCCCCGATGTCGTTTGTTTACATTTTTCTGCGATTTTGTCACTGTTGGGATTTTCCTATGTGGCCATCCACGGACTGATTTTTTCCCAAAACCCACAAATTGAATGGCCACCTTTATTCTGCCTTCACCTACAGTTCTATGTTTGGTTTTGTCCTGGTCTCAGCATGATCTATATTGTATGTGAGTTTACCTGTGCAATCCTTGCCACAAAGGACGTTACAGCACTGCAGGACTAGAAGTATAGGTTTGTAAATGAAAATAAAAGACTTAATAAATAAAAGACTCTGGGCAGACTGGATGGCCCATGTGACTCTTATCTGCCGTCACTTTCTCTGTTTCTATGTAACGTCAGAGCACATACACACCATACCTATTTTTTTGTTAACATCTCTTTGAGATTTCTGTGTTGTCTTTTCAATCTCATCCACTAATCTTTGACTTTCAGCAACTACCCTTTCAGATCGGGACCTTTGAGCCTCGGCATTGGCGTAATGTGTGTGGTTGGTAATGCTCCACTCTTTCGGAAGGAACTTTGGTGGGAGCTGAACCAGCTTAGCCATTGTCTGCTGTTATTTGCGTATAGAATCTGAAAATAAAATAAATTTGTATATGAGTCAGAAAGGACACACTTAAGTACAACTAAAACGAAATTTTCAAAGTATTCTATCCTATAATGAGCTCTGTTCCCAGCATAAATGTTGGAAGTCCTGGTGGTGCATCTTGGTGATTGGACATTATCGCACAGCTAGCTAACACAGGACTGGCTGATGCTGAAAGGTCTAAATTTACTAAGCAGGGAAATTGAAAAGTGGGGATGTTGCCCATAGCAACCAATCAGATGCAAGCTCTGAATAATGGAGAACGGGAGCAGGAATCTGATTGGTTGCTATGGGCAACATCCCCACTTTTCAATCTCCCTGCAACCTTCTTGCTTAGTAATTTTTGTTTGAAAACAGATTGTAGCTTCCAGTTACATCTCCCTTACACCTATGCCAGTATTCTATTGTGGAGAACAGAGTTGTCCTATCTACTATTTTATGTTTAGTAATGCAACTTCAGGTGGAACTATTTCTTATAAAGATGTAGCAAATGGTTATTATTATAAGGGGATGTGGCATCTTTCCTCATGAATAGGTAAATGGCAGACTTCTATTCACTCTTCACATGTATTTATTGTGTTCTATACATATCCTCATCACACTTTAATATTTGCATTTGAATGTTATCAGCAGCACAGATAAGTATATCCTTTGTTCTCTTTCACACAATCAACACATAAATGAAATTTAATGACCCCTTAATAAATAACAAAAAGGATCAATCGCAAAGTAAAACGTATAGAGAATATTAAACAGTGCTGCATAATATCTAGCTTAACATTTCTTAGTTTTATTTACATTGTGAATGTGACATTTCCAATACTGTGCACTTACCTACATAATGTGGCACAACTTTACATAGGAGTGCTCACAGTGGTGATAGTTTCCATAAGTCACTTTGTGGCATTATACCTATAAATGATCGTTTGTAGTGGAAGGATCTAGAGATCATGTTACTTTAATTAAAAACACCTATGAATGAATGAATGGGTGCGGTGGTGATTATACATAAAGCAGGGAGTCACCACATAAGGAATGAGCAGCTGTACAACTTGTTCATAACTTGTGACCACTTGCTCTAAATCTAGGCATACACTATAAGATAAATTGTTCCAAAGATTTTTCAAGAGTGGGCAAAACCATGTTGAATTGCAGCGGAGGCAGATTGAATGATTTGCGATCAGTATTATAGGTGAGAGATGATGTTTCCAGCACAAGTGTAATAACAGTGGAGCTGATTCATACTTTTAGCACACGCAATGGAAACTCGCAATGCGTGCGCATTGCACGCATGATTCAGATCTGCTGCATTTCGCTTGAAAAACCCTAGAGTGAATTGCGCTGTAAATAGCCGCAGTGCGCTTATGCGCACCCATGCGTCTTTTTTTAAATGGCCAACTAGCTCTAGTTAAATTAATCAATTCTAATTGTAGTTGTTTGTAATACACTCACATGCCTTATTCTTATGCTACAAGGAGCTGTTCAACAGTAATACTTACACCTTCTAGAGGAGACTAAAATAAGCATAA
>JABWIB010008939.1:12428-24345 GCA_016617825.1 Platyplectrum ornatum | reverse complement strand
ACCAATAAAGGGAAATATACCATGCACAATATATGGTAAACACCATTGACAATACAGAGGGATGTACCATTTACAATACAGGGGGATACATTGAGGTTAGCATTATAGTTTTTTCTAAAACAAATTCAATTTTGCCCGGATTGCCGCTGGAAAAGGGGCAGGATTTGGTGAAATTAGGGCGGGGCTTAAGTAGAGCCGTGGGACATAGAACCTGTTGTTAATTTATTTGAATCCCATCACTGAAATCGACCCTTAGTAAATTTGAAATCTTTATGCTGATCATTGAGCAAAGCGACAAAATGATTTAAAAAAAACAGAAGTCAAGTGATTTAAGGCCAAATCAACCCTTAGTAAATCCAAAAACGGACGGACCAGAAAGTGTCTGCGGGGAAGTGCGACTGAAGTTAATTACCTAAGTGTAATGGATAATATGTATAAGATAAGGCAAAATAAGTGTTGATGACTGCATTATGCACACCACAATCAATTACATACTTAACATACTTTGGTACATTGGTACAAAGTATATTGGATTATTTGTGAATTGCCAATATGTTTTTAAATCAGGAAAAAGGCGACTTCTTTAATTATAAATCTTTTATAATTCATACATCTATGCTTCTAAAGGCAGAGAACAGCAAGGTCTGAGAAATCTGCTCCTCTATACATCTTTTAAACAGACAGCTGTGAAGTGAAGAAGACACGTGCACTGTTGTGATGGGTTCAACTGAGCTCTGATTTCGAGATCTGAGTATACTTTATTTATAGTGTTTCTTACAATGAGTAAATGTCAGATGAAGGTGATTTTTCCAGAATTGGCCGAGAGCAGTCTTAGCAGCAAGTAAAAACTGACCGAAAACATACCTCTTATCATACCACAAAGTCATGGAGTAGGTTGCGAAGGGCAAGAGAGGTGTACATTTGCAGGGTGGATGGGAGAGCCATTTGCATAGGACTTGTCGAGTCTGGAATTGGGAAGGAGCTTAAAGTTGCCCACAATGAGATGTTCCCTACGTATATCTTGGATTTGTTCAGTGCGAAATTTAATTTGGTAGAGTTTAGAAACATAGAAAGGATTGTGATTCTCCAGTAAATCCACTACAAATCATAACCTACATTTTTGTCAGCCAGGGGGTGAGGATTTATCAAGTGTAACTCGCTTGCTAAAAAGTAGAATGACCCCATTCTTCCTGAAGGGGTCATTGGCAGTGAGCCATGTAGGATGCAGTAGGTTAAAAAAGCAAGGGGGAGCTCTGGCAAAGAAATGTGTCTCCTGTAAGGTGATGACATCAGCTTTAAGGGTAGAGGAAACAGAAAATGAACCATATGTTATGGTGATGAGGTAGGCCTGCAAACAGTATACAGTACAGTATACGTTAAAGGAAAAGACAATGGTGCCAGATTTGAGGGCAGGAGTAGAAAAAAATGTAAAATCAGAAAAAATGAGAGGAATAAGGCAAAACACAAGGCATAATATAAAAGAGAAGGTAAAAAAGAAACCAAACAAGCACAGTATATCGGGGTGGAGTTGCTGACACATAGGAGCATGTGGCAAAAACCAACTGGGGACGAGCATAGGCACCAACCCCTGTGAACACCAAGACTGAAGCATAAACAGTAGCACAATACAAAAAACAGGTGTCAGAAAAAAGGGATCTAAAAAGGCATAAACAGCACTTAACTAGATAAAGTCAAAACTTGGAGGGGAGGGGGAGCATAGAGATGGGATGTCTCTAATTTTGATATTATTCTGGCGAGATCTGTCTTCAATGTCTATTTGTTTGGATCAGAGGGCATCAACCTCACACTTTTATGGGATTGCACAAGCTCTCACATTTTTTTCTAGGTGGTCTGTGCGGCCTCTGATTTCATCGATACTGGTCTGTAGGGCTTGGTTTGAAGCTTTTTATATCAGAAATTACATTTCATAGTCAACAGGGCCTCAGAGTTGGGAGTGAAATCGGCATACCCAGATCCTCCTTCTAGGGGTTGGATACAGCTTGCGATGTAAGCCTCCAGGGCCTGCATTTACTAAGCAGAGAGATTGCAGGGAAATTGAAAAGTGGGATGTTGCCTGTAGCAGCATATAAATCAGATTCAAGCTCACATTTCCCAGTATGTAAAATGAAACTGAAATCTTTAATCTGATTGGTTGCTATGGGTAACATACCCACTTTGCAGTCTCCTTGCTTAGTAAATTTAGGCCCAGTTCTGGAGTCCACAACCTTTTTTTGCTTATACATTGTTATATTANATTTTTTCCATAGAAAATTCTTATCTGTATATATGACAGTCTCTGGCCTTGGAACTGTTTTGGTATGTTAATCAGTTCTTCAGCTGTCACATATATTTTCATGAACAAAGCCAGCATATACACTATTTTAGGGATCCCATGACTCATCCATTATAGGGGCTGATCCAGAGTTGCACTTAAACCATTTTATAAGGGCAAAACCATGTTGTAATGTGAGGGGTGCAATAATGTTTCATTCTATTGCATTCAGAGAAAATGCTTAGCTTTTGTACAAAGAACACAAATATTGCATAGCTTTATGTTTCATTTGTAATTTAGGGTTGGGGAAAGAAACTTCTCCTTTTAACTCTAGATTTTGTTTTCACAGTTTTTACTTGCCTTCCCTGCAGTTCAGTATTTAGTGTTGGCCAGGCCTACACTTGTGCCTATTTTGTCCCAATCTCTGGATCAGCCCCATACTCTTTTTACAATTTGTGGTCCTGCCATGCTCTCCAACTGTAGCCACATCTTGGTGAGATTGATTACTCTCTGTTTTTGTTTTCTTTTTGTAAATTCTTTATTTTTATTTTCATTTTAACAAGTAGTAAATAAAACAAAGCAGACAGACACAATCAATACACCATGAAGAACAAAGCAGGCATCTCGATTTGGCTGCAAGAAAAGAAAATTAGGAAACACACAGTACAAAGGAGAAATCAAGAGGCAGTTGTTAACTGGAATAATCTAAAATACCAAGTAAGTTACAGTATATGGAAACTGTAAACCGGAGGATGGGGNGGGGGAGAGGAGGGCATATTCGGGAGTATATCCATTGCAGCCAGAGAGTGACATTGTTCCGTGGATGGTCCGCAGACAGGGTGATTTTCCCTAGGGAAAATCACCCCATTTGTCGGTGCCAATATTCCACGAGAACAAAGTCGTTGTCATTTAAAGTACTATGTCATGGTTATTCACCTCACAGTGGAACTGTACAACTGGACAAGAAGTCCATTTTATATGAGTATGAAGTGTACTTACCTGCTTATGCCAATGGGTTATTTGATGTAGGTACAATATACTTACCTTTTTACGCTGAAAAGACTGGATTTGAAATATAGTTCTTAGTATTTTCTGTTTAAATAAAAACAATGTAACAGGAGACTTACCTGCTTCACCAGCATTGGATACATAAATAAAGTAAAGTTACACTTACCTGCTTGCAAAGGGATCCAGTTTAGTATGCTGTTTCGTTAGTAAAAGTCAACTCAACTCAAGTTTGTTGATCAGCTTTCATTTTACCACCAATTCATCTGATTCACTGCATGCTCCTGAATGCATTTTGTAAAAGTTGTGCAATTCTTCAATGTGACATAACAGAAGATCATTCACTTCTGACCCGTGGATAAAAAAAAATTCTTTGTCCTTCTGGGCTGAGGACTACGTCTCAACGGAATTTACACATTCTCTCTCCATTTGTGTGTATTTACAATTTGTTCCTTAAATACTCATAGGCTCCTAGGGACAAGTTGAAGCTTATTCTTTCAAGCTGATTACTTATTTGTTNTCGTTCTCACTAAGCTCTACGACATATTGAAGAATATGTGTTAGGTGTATATTAAGCTAAGCTGATGTAAATATTTGATGTTGCTTATTCATAAAGATCCTTTCTGATTGAAATACCTTTACTACTTCATACCTATACCGAACCTGTCTTTGCGGGTGTTATAGGTGCAGCAGTGGCAAGAGATATACAGTCTGTCATCACACCAACTACAGCAAGAGATGGTAACTAGATGGAATTCCACCCTCTGTATGCTGCAGTGACTGGAGGAACAAAGCAAGCTATTAGGTCATATACCTCAAGCCATGACATAGGAAGAGACTGAATTCTGTGTTATGTAAAATCCTGAAACCATTTAAAATTGTGATGTGTGAAGTCAGTTCAGATGCAGCCAGTATCAGTCAGGTCATCCCATTAATCCCGCTGTTGCGGGAAGGAGGAGATGAGAGTCAGCGAAGTGTCCAAATATGTAGCAATTGTAGATCAAGTTTGGACTTCACACGGATACAAGGGTTTGCCACATCTTAAGATCTGATCACCATATATTGGCAACAGTGCTTGATCCCAAGTTTAAGGGCTATGCCAAATTATTTTTTCTGCATGACTCAAACCTAAGTGAATGCAAACAGCTACTTTCCAACCATTTTCAGGTCTTGTAGCACAATCTCCTTTGGCATGTTTAGATGTTTCAATTGCAAGAAAACACCTGTCATTTTCAGAATCAAACACTGTTGGTGGAAAGTCATCACACCACAGCCAGAGGTTACAACATTTGGTCTGGCTTAAAAACCATTCCCACTTATGGCAACACCACTACCTTTACTCAATCCGATAACATTGCAATGATCCAAAGAATGGTGAAGGACTATATGAATGATCATGTACAAATTTACACTTCTGCCAGTCCATTCCAGTACTGGGAGGAAAAAAGTCTATTTGGAATCCCCTGTACAAATTAGCNATCCAGTACTTAGGCTGCCCACTCTCTTGCATATACATGGAAAGAGTTTTTAGAACTGCCTGCAATCTAGCGATAGGTGTAGGAGGCTAAATCCCAAAAATGTACATTTAAAGACGAACAGCTGTCATGGTAGATTCAAGTGGGCATGAACTAATATTCTATGATGATATTATCCCCAACAGTGACAAGGTTGATAATGAGGGTGATGACATCTCCAACCTCATCGTTTTCCTTAAGTCCGTTACTGCAGCTAAATTATACCAAATGAATTAGTCTTCTTTCTTTTTCATTTCTTGGTTATTTTTTTTTAATACACATGGGAGCCCATATAAACAAAGGAGTTCAGTTACACGATTATCAGTGTCGCTGAACTCCTTGGTTTGTTAAACTATGCATGTCCTTCACAAGGGTGGGTGGAAGGGCTCAAGGACAATCTCCAGCAATTTCTCGGCAACCCTGCCAAATACATGGAGACAGCAGATACAAAACTGTTGATTGATTGTGGTGGGTGGTCTTATCATCTATACCATATATTTCTTTTTTTTTTATATTAGAACAGCTTCTGGGAAATGAAGCAGAATCTCTAGCACCATCTAAGCACCCTGAAACAGTTGTCTGTAGATAGGCAACTCTTCCTTAAGGAAGTGTTGGTTACTGGCTTGTCATTTATTCCCAGTCATGTTTCAGACTCCTTTTGTGGGTCGGATGTGACTAGAGGAACGCCTCTTCCAATAAATGGCGCTAGAGATTCTGCTTCTTTACCCATAAGCTTTTTAAATATTTACATTTTTAGTGGAGCAGGATGGCCTGTCTCCAAGGTCTTCTTGGTGATTCTCCCAAAGGAGAATGTTTGTTCCCCTTGAACTCATTATTTTTTATAACTGATTAGAAAAAGCTTTGTAACCTGGGAAATAATAGTCTTCAGTGGTTTGCAGGCTTTATTAGCCATGTCTTGTGACTGATGGCGTGCTTCTTTTGTTGTGCACAATATACTGTTCAAGTGAACAGTATATTCTTGCTCTCACTGTTTGAACAAGCTTGTACATTCTTGTTTCTCCTCAGTCAGTGGGTTGCTTTTAACTGGCCTGTGCAGGCCTTATTATTCATGCCATACCTAGATTCAACTGTTGGCGTGAGTTAATTGTAGTACCTTCCCTGTACCATCTTTGTGAATGCATGATTTCATACTACAACTGCTTCAAATTAAATTGTGAGCTGTGAGGTGGTGTCATTTGACTAGAAATTAATGGAAATTAGTGTTTTTCATGTCACATGTTTTAGCTAATTTTAGCAATTTTTTTAAAAATACAGATCCAAAACCTTGTATCGATTTTGCACAAAACCGAAATCAACACCAAAACACATAAAAATTTTAGAACCAAAAGTTGAACTAGCTTTAAAATAGACAAACAACCACAAACTGTACAACGTCATGGAGTTTGAAATTTATGGGTTATAACCAGGGGCCATGTGCATGGTTCCTGCACTACCAACCCAGTGTTCTTTAATTACAAATTTTGCAGTGTGGATTACACAGTTCATTATGCATATATATTAATTACAATGAGCAGAACAACATATGAATAGTATTTTAAAAAGTTATTCTCTTTTTATGAAGAGAAATCATGTGTATTCATTGTAACATCAAAGAGTTTTTGTTTATTTAAAATAAACCATTTGTCTTCAGTACTAAATCATCTTGTAGGGCTATTCACTTTCCAATCAAGCGCCCTTGTACTTAGTGCAATTAGTGCCCTTTTTTCAAAATAGCACGCAATACTAAAATCCATCTGCAATGCTCAGAATGCCGACTCATACAACAGTTTTGAGTTGGATAAAACCATAATTTCTAGCAAAGTATCATTTTGAGTACTTGGAGTTCTGATCATACATAATACATAATTTTCTGTGCAGAAAATGCATATTATGAATCTGTTATTGTAGTTTCTCTATACTCTAATGGCAGCACAAACCATTCTGTAGTTTCCTCCATATTGGACCCCAGACAGGAAAGAAAAAAAGACAGCATATAAACCCTCCTCCTCCTTCTGCTTTCTATGTCTTTCCATTTTACAAACATTAACCCACATTAACAAATAATAATCTGCAGTTTCCCGGTCCTCCAAAGCCAGCACAGAGATATACCCAAGCAGTTACTTCACTGGGTGGGTGTAAGGGGTTGAATTATGCAGATTGCATAATATAAATACTTTATGACCAGGTTAAGGTCCCAAGGAGTTATATGAGATCGAAAAGTGGGTTTAACTTTTTTTGACGCCTGTAGAAGTGTCATCCCAAACTTGTTTTGTGCAAGTCCAATTTGGAACTGAAGGCAAATATTTGTAACCATTAGAGAATTAGTAGAAGGGCCTTTCTCAAGCCCCTTTTCAATAAATTCTAGAATAGATGGGATCTTAGTACAAAACAATTCTCATCAGCACACAATGATGTATATTTCTTTCAAATCCTATTGTAAACAACAGACATAGGCCTAAATTCGCTAAGCGGGGAGATTGCAGCGGAATTTAAAAGTGGGGATGTTGGCCATAGCAATCAATCAGATTTGAGCTCACATTCTACAGTATGTAAAATTAAACTGAGAGCTTGAATCTTATTGGTTGCTATGGGAAAAATTCCCACTTTTCAATTCTCCTGCAATCTTTCCGCTTAGTGAATTTAGGCCATAGTCTTTTTCCTGATGTGTTGATGACCTTAGGTAAAAATACTGATCTTCTCAGAGTTTTTGTTTTAACAGCCAGGCCATTAGACTAGACCCTGGAACCTCTCTATAGGGGTACTGGTATTACCACTTTTTGTTAACATGTTTTCCAGACTTGATTTCAGGGCTAGCCTCTCTTGAGCATCAGTGGGACAGAAGGATTCTAGTCCTGTAGGTACTTCCAGAATTCAATACTGTAGCCTTTGTTTATCTCCTCTGGTACCGACCTGTCTGAGGTGGAATCCAATCCTAATCCCCTGAAATCTGTAAAACCTTTCTCATACAGCTACTTCCATAAGTGATAATCTGGCATCATGATGGGGGCTGATGAAAATTAGTCTTCCCCTCTCTTCCCATTTGGGTTCGACCACTGTCCTCTTCTGTAGTTTCTGCCTGGTCTGTGTAATCTGGGTTCCCCTTGACTCTATATGATTAGGCCTGGAAAATCTTAAAAATTGCTCCTAGATGACTTGTCTTGTGGTGGCCACAGAGATCTTCCACAGAAAATATGATTATGATCTCATATATTTTTTGTCCAAACAGATAGTCCCCTTGGAATGGTAATGATAACAATTTATGCTTTGATTGCACATTTGTTACCCATTTAACCAAAGAAATGTTGGTGTAACCGCNACTGCAGTCTCTGCTCTTGCTGTTAATCTCACTGAATTATGCTGTGTATGCCACAAAAATTCCACAGCAACATGGAAGTCTTACATTGACTTGAGCCATTCCAGTACATTTACACCTTCCAGAATATCTGACTCTAGACTATGGAACCTTCCTCTGAGTACTCTTGAAATTGTCACTAAAACAGCTGCTGGTTTCAAGGCAGCTACCATTAAAACATGCAGCTTTTTTAGGCCTATTTCCATTCTTTTCTCCGTTGGATCCTTGAAGATTATAGCAAAAGGAAACATTTTATTAAATCTGCCTAGGGTTGGGAATCTTTTATTTGGAGACTTCCATTCCTCTATCACCACATCCTTCAGGACTTGTTCATTTATAAAGCAATTTTAGCAGGTTATTCACCATTTAAGGGTTGTAATCCATATAAGGATGAGGCTAGTACATATTTGGTACATGCTTTTGGTACATATTTGATTGTGGATGAAATGTGCAAACTATGACTATGCTGTTGTTTTGTACTTACCATCAGAATTCAATCTTCTCTTGACTCAATTGTAGCGTTAAATGTTATCATTATTAGTAACATTTATTTATAAGGCGGCAAAAAGTTTAGTCATTGTCATCAAAAATGTCAATAAAATGTATGAGATCCTGTGTGTCACAATCCTAAATTAAGAATATGTCAATGGACTCGATGAAGACGTATGTACTATTGAACTTACAAGCGAGTGGGCTAAACCATCTTGAATTGCAAGGGAGGTAATTTTCATTAGTTACAAACAGTATTAGAGTTGAGAGATGATGCTTCCTAGTCCAAGTCTAATTACAGTGTAACTGTAACACAGGTCAGTATCTTTGTGCAATAAGCAAAAACGAAATATTATCCCTGCATGCAAACACTGACATCCATTTTACCTCCCCTGAAATTCAACATGGTTGACTCTTAAAAAAATCTTTCGATTGGAACAATTTATCTTATAGTGTATGCTTTAGTCATGGGTGCCTAAAGATCTAAAGATCTGAATCTGGTCCACTGTCTTTGGCATGCGAACGAGTTCCAGTTAAAGTCACATATGCGGGACGACCCAACAGGCGCAGGGTTCAAATACACGCATCCACATGCAGCACTCACTTCTACTTCTCCTTCTAGAATGAGATCATGTCCATACTAGATATCACAAAGGAACATTATTAATTCTAAAACATTTATAAATAGGCAAGGTTTTGATTGTCTTAAACTGTTTTTCCTTTGTTTCCTGAGCTTTCATATCATGTACATTAAATCTGATATTATACTTTTCCTTGCAAATATATCTTTTTGATTTGGTACAACAACTGAACAATTAATCTGTTTTAACTCATACCTCGTTCACATTGCCTGAGGTGTAAAAGCCGCGGGTAGAGCCGTCGTTTAAAGTTGGCGAAAAAGCATAAAAAAGCAGCCGAAGCGCTGAAAAAGCTGCCGATGGCATGTTAATATTGACGCTGGTGATTCATGTGGAAAACTGCTGTGATTGGTGGAAAAAACTGATGTCATTTAAAGGGGCAGCGCTCAACAGGAAGCGCGATAACCACAGAAAAAACATGTGACTGTAGCAACCAATCATCGATTGTCAGAGACGCTGGGGATGGAACGCCGTCATTTTTGCGTTCAGACTGACAAAAAGATGCAGACGAGCCGGCGAAAAACCTCCTTTTTCGGCAGCTCTGGAAGCCGCCGATCCACAGCCGTCTGAAAACGACGGCTTTATTTGGCAATGTNAATGTGGTATAAAATAACTGGGACAGGGAAATAGTTGGAGTGTGCTGGCTACACACATTTCATTCAGAATCATTAAAATCATGCCATATAATGTACTGGTGATATGACATTGTACCCCAGTTTTGCATTATAGATTAAGTAGTTTCTTAATCAAAATGAAATTTAGAAGATATTTCCATATAATGCAGTAATAATCGGATCCTGGAAAAATGGGTAAAATGTATGCTTTTACAAGCTGCCTTTTATGCACAAAGTCAATATGTTGTCCCATGGATTTCTGTAGGGAAAGTCAATGTACTGTATTGCATTAAGCTTATCAGCATGTGCATTTCTTTCCTAGGAACTAAGCTCACGTTACTGAAAAAGGTATTTTTTCATGTAGTGAATTACAAATATGATCGATAAACACCTAGTAGTCCACTTTGTTTAATGTAGGACCGCTATATGATANACGGAATATAAAATATAAGATGTTATCACAACTTATATTTAGATATATTTTTATTATATATTTAAAACTGAATTTGAATATATTTAGATTTATGTTGAAATACCCATAATAAATCGATAATAAATAATTGCATATTGTGTAAAATCCATAAATATTTGCATTCTGTATAAACCTTATTTTGTTTTGTCTTCCACTTATGCTTATATCAAACCTCTCTCATAGGATCACATCGGCTGTTTTTTCCTTCTATCTTTTGTCAACATTTTTTGCACAAAAATCAGCCACTGACTACACACTGGTTGGTGAATACATTGATTCATGAGGTGTAAACGTGATCTGGAGTGATTACAGCACCATGACATACACAGATTGAAATTTCAGATACACACACATCCAATAATTTAGCAATTTATAATATAAGTTCATTGTAAGTTACAAACCGGCTCGATGGATTCACATCAAGCCGGTTTGTGACATTTTGTAAGTGCTACCTGCAGCAACGGCCATAGTGAATAATGCAACATCACCCATGCTGTGGTAAAAGTTTAAAATCGAAATAACCTCCACCTCTTTTATTTATTTATTTATTTATTTTTACGTTTCGGTGAAGGAAAGTGACTATTGATCCAAGATGGAAATTCCAGAGTTTTGTCAATGCATCCACATCTTCTGTTACTGATTATTGATGCTGTCTATCAAGAACCAGTCCAGCTTTTTATTGTGGGCTGTAACCTTTAAATGTATCCGTGTTTATTCTACTATCATTCGAAAAATCTCTTTGTTCAGTGACCATTCTCCTGGATAGATCTGTTGACAGCTTAGAAAACCAATTACTATTTTGTAAGTAACAGACATTCTGGTTCTAAAAGAGCTGATTGTTGTCTTATTTCAGAGATTCTCTCATGATTTTCTTTGCTTTCATACTGTGCAATATTTTACAAACTATATGCATCATTATCTGTATATGGCTTATTTGGCATATCTTTAAATGATTTCGTTTTTCTGACTGTTTTCATTCTAGCTAAACAGGCTCTTTGACAATTTGTTTAAATATATTATTAAAAAGTAAATCAACTAAAATTAGATAAATCTAAAATTTTAAAAAATATATCTACATAATGCTCTAACTCAGAGGTATTGGTATGTGGTTATAAAAATAAAAGCTAAAGCTGGCCATACACTATCCGATTTTTCGGAAAAATCGTTCAGTGTATGTGGATAGACAATAGGCCGATATCGTTCAAAAATCGTTTTAAAACAATTTTTTTATTTAATGGTCTGCTTAATCTTAAATCGTTTTATAGGTTTAAAAAATGGTACAGTGTATGGGCACTTACAATAATCCTGCCATGAAACCCACTTTAAAAGCATAAACCAAATGATTTTTTTGAAGAACAAAAATAATTTGGAAGTACTAATTTGAATATATTTTTTCCCATACAATTATTGTACAGATTCAGATGTTTAGGCACAAATGACTAAAGCTATACACTATAAGATAAATTGTTCCAATTTTTCAAGAGTGAGTAAAACCATGGTGAATGGCAGGGGGGGGGGTAAAATGAATGTTAGTGTTTGCATGCAGGGAGAATACTTTATT
>JABWIB010008937.1:12168-27371 GCA_016617825.1 Platyplectrum ornatum | reverse complement strand
TGTATCCTTTCTATGGTAAAATTCGTCACAGCGATCTGTCATTGACGAACTTTAAACGTCAAACTAAATGACGAAAAAAAACACATTCGTCACTTAGTGAATACACATTTGACGAATTTGTCAGCCATTTNGTCAGCCACTGACGAATTCTGCAATTCGTCACTTACTGAATTCCCCCCCAGATCCGAATACTCTAGTATCAGGGCCATGGACTTCATTAACATGTCTAGAATGACAATGCATTCTATCAATATCATAAAGATTCACCGATGTTCAAGAAACTGAGCACCCAAATTTCCTGCTGTGCAGCCCACATATTGTAGGCTGCAACTAGTAATTAGATTAATAACAAATTAATTTTTGCAATTAATATATATTTTAATATTAAACAATGTCATATTATTCCTACTTATCTCAGTATGTTCACATGTAAGGCAGCACTTCTGGCTGCATTTAAAAAATCATAAAAGTTTGGATTGTAACCAATTATTTTTAAAAGTATTATTTCTTTTCTCCTTCCTGAAATGACTTTGTACTAGATGATTCTGTAGATTATTAGCTGTATATCTTATTGATATGATATTCTGTATGATATAAAGTATAAATATGTTACTGAGAAACAGCTGAAGGAATACAAGTCTAGTGAGTGTTAACAATGATTTCAGCTGCTTACAATACTGACGTGAACCTAGGTCCAATGAACAATGAGATATATTTGAAGTTAATTAATATATACTTATCAGTATTCTATGTCCATCATACGTAAATATATTTTAGTGGACACTAGATGGCACTAGAGTGTCCATAAACATTTACACGTGTTCAGCAGGCCATCCACCAGAATGATTATTGTACCCATTTACCAATTATTNTGAATTGGCACAATCACCTTCTAGTGTTTGACTCAGATAGCATTCAAAGAGATGAGATTATCCAGACAGAAAGGCTCTGGGACAATAATCTGATCTTTCCAAATTATGGATTGATAATGTCACAGAAGAGACGATATAGTTCAGTGAGTGGGCAGGGTCCGCACAGCAGGACCGACCATGTACCCTCAAAACCCCCACACACATTTCCCCCTAAATAACCCATTAACCCCACCATCCAGAGCTGTAATTACACCATACGTGTTTCAGCATGTCTGTTACTATGACATGGATATCACTGCAGCTGCACCTCACAGACTGAACTGGGTGAGATTGTTCTTTTACTTGTCTACCTTTAAAACTATCTGCAACTTGGCAATTTATGTTTTGATTTCTCCTGCATCCTGTATTGTATTGCATACAGGATATATACGTGAGCATTTTACCTCCTGATGAGCTTACTGTTTATGTAAGCAGAAACATTACAGGGTATATNTACTAAGCAGGGAGATTGCAGTGAGATTGAAAAGTGGGGAAGTTGCCCATAGCAACCAATCAGATTCAAACACTTTTTACACTCTGGAGAATGTGAACTCAAATCTGCTTGGTTGCTATGGGCAACATCCCCACTTTCCAATGTCACTGCAATCTCACCGCTTAGTAAATATACCCCTACATGTTGTTTTGAGTTTTTGATAAAGCTGATTATATATATTGTCCGTTTTAATTGTGTCTAATAAACGTTAGATTTTATGAAATGAACCCTGTACAATGAATGGAGCTATTATATATAATGTGTTTGATTATTATTTTTAACAAGGGTTAATTTGGTACTTTAAGACCACTGTATCTAATCACACCCACTCCTGTATGAGTGGTCTTTGTGTGAGTTTATATTGATCCTTCCCGTTAGTCTGATTTGTCAGTGCAGAGATACACAGTCCTGTCAATGTTTCCCAGGGAGAATGTCCTGATTATCTGCCCCCCTCCTGCTGGGAGCGATGTCAGCCAGCCATCCCCTCCATACCAGCCCAGGAGAACCCTAAACCAATGAGCCATGGTCATTTGAATATGATGGGCTTGTCCTCATTACAACCACTACTTTTTCTGCACTGTTAGATATGTTCAGTATTGAAACATAAATAACTTCATATGGGCATGCAAGTCTTGCTAATAAATATTACTATGCTTTTTATTTTAGTTCTTCTGTTGCACTCTTTCAGTTATTGATATGAAGGCATCTGATCTAGGTGTGAATTCTGACTGAGGAACCCTTACAANTTACAATCCGTACCCACTTTAAATGGCAGTGGATTGGATGTCTGAATATTGTGGCTGACCTGTATCACGTCTTTATTGTAAATTTAAATATAAAACCCTCCCAAAACTAAAAAGTCAAAGCAGTGGATCATACACCATTGTGGCTATGAAAGCGCGGTCTATTCTCACAGGTGTTTTCTGGGTACCCCCCCCCGGACTGATTTAGGGGCAACCTGAGGGGAGCATGTCACATTTAAAAAGAAAAATGTAAAAAATTCTATAGAGAGTTCTGTATTATTCACAAATGCAGTGCCTAAAGATAGTGAGGTACCATAGTGGCATTTATTATAATATTATTATTATTAATAATAATATATGCCATATACTATAATATTTGNTATATACAATGAGCATCTTAAAGATTTCCATTCTGTAGTTACAGCTTTGATATCCTAGTTACCTTCAAACATAATGGAGGCTGCAGGGTGGCCTTGAAAGGCCATTGGTCCATTTGAAAATTTCCTCTTGGACAATCCTCCCATGCCTGAACTANGAGCTATTGAAAAATGTACTACAGTTGTCAGATACATTCATGTGTCATGCAAGGTTATGAAATTAGAAATACAGTCTCTAATCGGAACATGAGAATAAGTTATGTGAAACAGCTCTATTTAGTGGTACTGTGAATGTATAGTATTGAGAAAGAGAAAGAAATTAGTAATAGTAACATAATTCCAACCCTGGGAATGGGGGTCTACAGTCTCTCTGTATTAACAATGTCCTGTAAAAAGGAATTAATCTTAAAAATAAACGCATGTCATCAGTGCTTATGATCAAAGCTGCTGGTCCATTTATTTGAGATTTTCATCCTACAAAGTCTGTAGACTTATCCAGACTTAAGTCCTATTGAAATTACAAGCATAAAGTTACACCTGGGCCACACCATCATTCGTTTTGGGGGGGTAAAATGAATGTCAGTGTNTGCATGCAGGGAGAATACTTTATTNTTGCATGTTGCACACAGATACTGACCAGNGTTACTGTTACACTNNTATTANACTTGGGCTGGAAACATCATCTCTCACCTGTAATACTGATAGCAACTAAACTAANGTTTATCAAAGTTTGAACTTAACCGATATGTTTTCATCTTACTAACCATATACTGACTTTAGTGTGGTATAACTATAATAGTATATTATAATAGTATATTACCTTCTTTACATTACCTTACAGCAACACTTTGTAGGAAGTAATAACCGATGCGTAGTTAGTATTGAAAATGAGCACTTGCATATGCACTGCGATAAAAAAAGAGTAAGGCATATTCTTTCATGTTGCACACAAAATATAATATTTAATCTGCATAGCATGGTAATATAAAAATCAAACCCGGCTGCCTCATTATACCAATAACTAGATAATATGCCCCACAGCTCACATATCCTCACAAGTGAATTGATAGCCAGTGTAGTGTCAAAAGCCACCAGACTATATTATATACAGCCAAATAGCTAATAAGATCATATAGCTTTGCAATCACTAAATAATCAATATGNCTGTACAGCCTCATACCACCACATAGCAGCATATCACCAGCATACTCCACAGAGCTATAATATATCGGATGCCTGGGGCATACAGGATAACCTATTTTGGTCATCATATAGAATATGTATACAATTACAAGGCTGTTACGTTACCCCATGCTCAATGTTCAGGGCACTTACTGGAGTCCTCTGAGCCTTTCCTTTCTATATACACATTAAAAACCTGGAGTGTGAGGGTGCAGTGCAGTTATGGCTGATGTGACGCAGTCATTTCGCAAGGTGGATATATTTACTAGGTTTAGTTCATTAAGAAATATTTACTTTTGATCAGTTACTTTTGTACTAGGGATACATGAGAAACCGATGCTGTAACCCCTCTTTATTGATGTGCTGCTTAGTTACATTTGCATTTGGTTCTGTACCTATCTGCAAACTATCCTTCTGATAATAAGCCATTTACCCTCAGCCCATCCACCATGAATAGCCACGTGTGTCCTAAAGGTTTTGCATATAAAAAGTCTCTTCACAATGGATCCATTATTATATTTACATTTGCTTGAAAAATAAAAACGTGTCATGTTGACTAACATAGCTTCAGATTGATTGTCTTGTGCAAAANAAAATGTCAATCCACAAGCTCGGTTGGTGGTAACCCTGAGATAAAAGATTTATTAGCGAGAGGTAATCAGGAAACACTTTATAGTACAAAAAATAAAGAAACCAAAATGTAGCTGCAAGTTTTTTTTTTCTCTCCTCGAAATCCACCACTGAACCTCCCCCTGCGTAACCCATTCATGTGACCAGTCTGTGGCCAGCCTGCCATAGGAACCTCAGGCCTTCACCTAAATGGCTGGACATGTTCCATAAGCAACAATTCCCATCCTACTAACTCGCTGTGTTGCGTCGATCCTGCCTAACATATCAGACATTTAGCTGCAGGCTGTACTTCTTACCTAAATAATATTGTGCATTGTTTAGCTCTTTTAGCAGCCATGGACACATACTACTGCTCAGACAAAGCTGCTGTAGAGCCCAGCCCAGTACTTGCTCTGCTGGACATTGCTATTGTCATCCCACTGCTTGGCACTAGTTGTGTTTGGTAGAGATGCTCTCCATCACATTGATTGTTTGTGTGCCATTCTCCTATACGTTTGTCTCTTTATGACATAGTACACAATTAACACTTCTTCTGACATAAACCTCTGTCTGCAACACACACACAGAACCACGTCCCCTCTTCGCTGTAGCATGGTGGTGAAGGAGGTGACTGCTGGTTTGGTTGGGGTTATAGCTGCTGTACATAAACACATTGCTTTGTTCTTAAAATTTACAGTCACTATAAAGCAGCAACTCTTCAGTCATTGTGAGCACAGCCTGTGGGGCGCTAGCGCTGTGCTCCTGGTGAGAGTTATCACCGTCTCTCCACTCTTTCTAGGGGTGTCTTTGGGGAAAACTGTGTGCGTGTGTGTGGGAGAGGGTTCATTGTGGGGCATCCCTTAGGAGTAGTTGGGTGTTTGGGATGGATGGAGACACAGACATCTCTACCCCTGCATGGTGACCCCTGCACAATGGGGTCTGGCGAGAGGCGTGGGGGGTCTGTACAATATGATACAGGCAGATGGTGTGCAGCAAAAATTCAAGTGGGGAGTTTGGGTTCTAGACGTAGAGAAGCTTCATAAAGACCCTCTTCATCCAGCACTCCTGAAGAGTCCAAAAGATACTGCGTGACCTGCAATACACAAGGGAAGGACATCATTTGCACTGTCTATATGCTGATAACAATTGAGATTGTTTTGCTATCTGGAGAAAGAAGCCCCATGATGATCAACCAACCTACCACAGTCTCATTACTCACAGTGCGGCAGACGAAGCAGTCACAGGGGGGGCGTCCATGCTTACCTTAGGCTGATGTTCAATTTTGTATGATGTCTGTTGAAACTGCCTGATCTCCCGAATGATATGCGAGATCTAAAAGCAAGTAATTGTGTAATAAAAGCCTCCATTATCCAGCAAAATAGAAAGACACACTGGTTATGCATTGGTCAGTGGTATATAGTGGTCGCATTGATACATTTTAGGAGGTATAAAAGTAGAATAGTTGGCTAATCTGTTACAATATAAAAATAAAAAAGAAACAAAACATTTCTTACGTCTGGGTCCAGTCAGAACAATAATAACTGTATACTATTAGTGTATTATCTAGCTCACCATTCTCATCTTTGAGAAATTAACCAGCCCGTCTTCAGTGTAATTGGGAGTGCCTTCCTCTATAAATGCCAGATCGGTCAGGTACATGCCCAGGTAAGGAACACAGGGAGGGTCACAGCTGTGTGAAGAGCACAACGCAACGCATCAGTCCACAAGCTGCAATCCTCAGGTCTTTCATGCATCATAAATGTAAATAATGGCAATTTTGGGTGTAATCTGCTTAATGTAAATGTTGACATCTGTTTTATTTTATAAATAATCTGTAGCACAATAATGCAACTCAATCCATTTCTGAAAGTAACATGGAACCATATAATATCCCCAAATGATCCACTAGGGGGCACTATATATTTGCAGTTTTGAGTAAAAGGAAAGCGCTACATAGAAACATAGAAAGTGACAGCAGATAAGAGCCCCAGCCCCATCCTGTGTGCCCAGTTGTGTATTTATATCTATACTTCAGTAAGGAAAACAAAAACCATTTTGGACTTCTTTGCACTTTCTCTAATGTATTTATGTCCTTCTGGAGATATGGCCTCCAGAACTGAACACAGTATTCCAGGTGAGGCCGCACCAGTGCCCTATAGCACTTACAATCTATAAATTCTAGATTCTCACCTGCTGTAATCTGGACATTATCATTTGTAAAATAGGAAGGAGGATGGGATGTTACTATACAGGTTCAAGAGCCTTGGTTTTATTAGTCGGTGGACTTAGGCTACTGTCCAGAATTCACTGAGACTGGGAACCAGAAAAATCTATTTTTGCCTTTTTCTGCCATGTCAAACACGATGGTTCTTATAAGGCTGGGGCAAATATATGACTACAAGTTACCAGCCTTTTAATAGTTTATTTGGAGAAGTAAAAGCAGATACAGGCAGGTTAAGTATCAGCATCTCAGGGCTATGATGCCATATGGTGGAACCAGTGTGGGCTTAATCATTATTCAATTTTATCAGCTGAACTGTGCTGTACTTCCATCATGATTACTTTAACTCTGGGCAGTGGTTCATTAGACCTTTTCCATTATTGCTGAAATTCTCTAGTATCTGATTGGTGGCCCTAATAGTTTATTCAGACCCACCCAGCAACTATAAACTTTGTGTGGACACATTCCTTGAGTTTAATAATAAATACATACTTCTTTAAGGCCTCTCTCAAATTCTTGAATCGACCTTCAGAGGACACCAGCTTCTGAAGACGATCAATTAAAGTCTTTGTCTGTGAAATGAAACGATATTGCAAAATAGGGGTTATGTAAAGTTATAGACCAGGATGAATAAATCAATAAAGGCATACAAAGATGCAGGCTAAATGGTCACAAGTACATTTGGTCACATGCAAAGCAATATATGGCACAGAGACTTGTACCTGTTTGGACACTTTTATCCAGGTCCTCTTGAGTCGGAAGATTGCACTGCGGTTTAGGGATGATGTGATCTCCAGGACAGCGTTGTAATTGTGCAGACAGCGACAAATATCAGCCACTGCCACCCACTTCTCTATTATACATCCACGCATCGCTGGCTCTTCACTCCGCAGGATCTCCGTGGCAATCAGGTTACTCATCTGACACATCACCATACACATTATTAGTCATTCATTTTCATGTATAGTAACATTATTACATTGCATACACTAGTGTATCTGTGTTATTCAGTTTGGATTGCAACAAAGACATTGAATTATCCCCCCCCCCAACTCTGGATATACCGTAGTTGTTTGTTTGGAATCTTATCTGTGGTCTGTCATTATGCGTGTTGGTCCAGAAGTTGGAGAAGTCATTTTGGAGGCAACATTAAGTAACTCTCTGAAATGCATACTGCAGACACTGATGGCATTGGAGGGTTTTTACTATTAGCTACAACTAATTCTTTATTTACAGCAATATCAAACATGATTTGTTTCTACAAACCTAAAAATTGCACTTAATTGCAGTTAATTATATATATATATATATATATATATATATATATATATATATATAAAAATATAATTATATGTGTGACAGACACCCAGCCCACCAGTGACTCACGTGGTTGAAGTGTTTGCTGGTGCTCATGATATAAGGTGTCCTCTCATTCTTATCTGTTTTCATCCATCCCTGACCAAAAAATTCCCTGTGGAGATAGGACAGCTAAACTTAATGTAACATTCAATACAATTAGTTCATCAGCATTTATTTCACACTGGGAATGATGATGAGATTAGAATTGATGTCTGGGGTTTTATAAACAAAATATATATATGTTACAGTTAATGTGCAGAATCAGTTCATGTGCAGGTTCAGACCTGGGTTTTTACACTGCATTTTTCCCAGGTCAAAACAAAAAAAAACCCTTTTCTACTGCAGTGTGAAACTGGGTTTTTTCCGGGGTTGACACCATTTCCACTGAATGGAGTAGAGTTTTGTAACCTACTATGTTTAAAAGTGAAACCCCTTTTCCAATGCAGCGACCTATATCCAATGTTACAGATTTCTTTCTTGGGATTGCTTGGGACTGTGAGTGCAGAATGGTAGGAGGATATAATTAGTGAGACTCACTCATATGGGATTTTCTTAAAGATCAGATGATCTAGTAGCGTCAGTTGTTCTGCTATCTCCAGAGCCGAGAGGGCCTCAAATGGCTCCACAGGAGTGGCCACAACCTGCAAGGTAAACAGTATTATACAGTTTTTGCAGCATAAGGCTTTCCATCCTCCCAACAGAGGTATAAAGGATTTACCATAAAATAGTTAGCAGACTATGCTTGAATAGGCTTTATAGAATGATTTTTGTGTATGTTCAGGCACAAAACAGACAAAAGTAAAGCTGGCCATTCACTAGAATGATCATTGTTCTAGTGTAATTGATGTCGATAAACAGGGAGATTTTCCCTTGAGATAACCACCCTGTTATCGGCACCATTCACTACAACGAAGATTGTCCTATAGAAGAGCCAGATGCCTCCCCTACGCTTTAGCAAAGGGAAGAACTTTCTCTTCCCTCTTCTGAAGCCTGTACCGCAGCCTGGTACATAACAGAAGTTATTTAAACCAGAGCAGTTTTGAAAATACATATTGTTTTGGTGTAAAACTGCTCCATAATCCTTCTACAATACATATATGTCAAACTATTATCCCAATTCTAAGAGTGTATAGAACACTCTATGTAAATGTCATTGCTAATTTGGCCAACAATAATCCCACTTTCATCCAGCCAAGCTTAAAACAAAGAATATTAAAATAAATTAAAATGGAATAGGCTCCCCGCTAAATTCTAATAAGTACTAGCAAGCCACATCTGGAAGGGGTGAAGTCAATGTCCCTACTATTTTTCTGCAACAGCTGGGGATGCTGATACCATGGTTGGTGCAGTTTCCCCCTTACTAGCTAATACATGTCCTAGTTGCATTAGGACTTTCACACTGCTCATAGCTGTTGGGTTTTAATATTTAATGCCAGTATTTGCAGAACTAAAGTGCAAATTATTCCAGGACCCACAAGCACCTGAACTTCCACAAATAAAACCATGCAGATAGTTTAATGTTTAGTTAATTTCTTTTTTTTTGGTTTAATTACAAACTTGTAAAGTGGGAATTCTCTTAGTCTTAAAGCTTGTAATTGTAAAGGTTTAGCAACATCAAAAACAGACCACTACTGCGCACTGCGCAAATCCCAGTGTGATCTCAGGTCAGAAGCATGCAAAAACTGCTCTGATATTACTACTTACTAGGTGTCAAAGTTACCAAGACCTGCATCTATCAGCATCTCAATATATTATAGTGGACAGGTCTAAAATTCCAGAACTTACCATATGTTCAATCTCTTCCAGTGTGACCTGACTATCTCCTGGATCCTCCTGTGTCAATGTTCTGGTAACAGAAAATAAGGTGTTTTATTACATTCACACTATATACTGGTATAAACTGTACAACCTATTAGCCTTTTTATATCCATATAGTCAATTCATACTTAATATTTATCAAAACATGGCTTATGGTATAATGAGTGCGTCCTGACTAATGCCCAGTTCTTGGATATGAGAGGCGTTGTGGCATTTGGGGTAGGTGGACATGATGCAGATGAAGTGTAAGATGTATGATNGTCTCACCGGATGATATTGGCTGCAGCCTTCCTCTCCTGTGCTAGCAGCTCTGGGTTGTGGATAACTTCCTCCAGGAAGCTTATGACCTTGCACTTCAGCTGCAGGTTTGAGTCAAAATCCTGTAAACACAGAGGACAAATCTCAAACATAACGGCATTATTTATTAATTCAGTTGCAATGACACATTCTTAATTACTTATTGATGACAGTATTTGGTTACTCCTTAAATAACAGTTTTTGGTCACTTTCTGGTTAATGTACACCCCCCTTGTGTGTCTAAGTGTTATTTTTAATATCAGTCGTTATTTAACCATACCTCCCAACTTGTCATTGGAAGACAGCGGGACACAAAAGCCCCGCCCCCTGTACTGCCCCAGTACCACCGATCCCGCCTAAGCCCCACCCCTTTTTCGTTCAGGACCATGTCTGCGTAAAACATGATCAAAGGGTAGGAGGTCTGGGCCTAAATTTACTAAGCAGGGAGATTCCACATAATAAAACCATGCTACTATGTGAAGGACACAAATGAATGACTGTCTGGTTTTTCTTATTATATACAAAATACTGGCAGCTTTATTTTTTATCTCTGTTTTTTAAAATAGAAAACAGCTGCAAAGCACAACGTATTTCTGTCTGCAAAATGACAATGCTTTTTCCCTGCAGTTCAATGTGTTTGTCCTAGGTTTTTCCTATGTACCTGAGCATGTTTGGACACCCAGTGTCTCAGGACGTTGAGGACGCGGTTTGTGGCTGCTCTTCTGATTACAAATTCTTTGTCTCCATTCCTCTGATCTGAAGGGAACCCTGCAACATTGACATAAAAAAGCAATATGTATGTTTTATTGTGAACTACTATTCTGCACTGAAGTTACAGCTGATTTCCATAGAAAATGCACATTTTATTTTGTATACTTTTGCCTTGATTTGAAAAGAAAAACAAAGATTTAAGTATACGATTTAAGTATACGTATACGTAATAAAGTTGAGTCAGTGTGTAAACAGTTCCATTTAGGAAACACAGTTCTGAGATCCCCATATCTGTCTATATAGCAGAATTCATACTGTAGTTACTAATTACATCTACTACTGCCAAAGTGCAGGAAATGGCTAGAATCTTTGCAATAAATATTATAATCACTAATTTTCTAATGTTTGAAACACCCCCATCACTGATGAACACAAAGGAGATCTTCCAGCAGCGATCTAAAGTACATGTGATATTAAATGATGTTAAATAGTATCCATAGAAGGTTACTTTCATACATTAGAATGGTTGCATCATTTTTATATCAACAGTTTCTTATATTCACTCTCATGTACCTACCTGCGGTTGCTAAAGACATGCGTCTGTATGTCTCCTTGGTTGGAGTACCCTCATTAGCTCCAGCGGTGGCTATGGCGAAGGCAGATGCTGCTGACAGGTTGCTGCGATTGCTGTCGTGCTCCCGGCAGGAAGTCATCACAATGCCATTATTATATGAAAAGAGTGTGAAATCTGTACAAGAAAAGGGTGTTAAGCGTGTAAAGGGCCCCTCTCACATACAAACATGAAGACCCTATTTTGTGGGATGAGCCAATATACAATGAAATGACGATGTATAGCCTTAAGCATCTATGGGTCATTGGACTTTAGCCACTAATGACTTAACCTCGACTTACTCAAGAGTGGGCAAAACCATGGTGAATTGCAGAATAGGTAAATTTCATTAGTTGCCAACAGTATTAAACTTGAGAGATAATGTTTATTGCTCAAGTTTAATAAGTATATTTATAAGTATTCTCCCCTGTAATTGATCATGAGTACGTTGTCAGCCTGAATCTGGTACATTGTGTTTTTACTTTGTAAATCAATGTGTTGCATTACAAAGACTAGATTTACTACACTGTGACAAAAAATGGGGATGTTGTCACAGCAGCCAATCATATTCTAGCTCTCACTTCCCTATTACATGCTGGAGAATGTCAGCTAGAATCTGACTGGTTGTTATGGGCAACATCTCTATCATGACCCCTTATATTACATACAAAATCTTGGAAATTAGTTTTCAGACTTTTCATTTAGTAGAATAGTTTAAAAAACAACAAAGGGTGTTTTGTAAATAAATGTGAAATGGGAAGCTCGGTCTTAAATCTAGATTGCTAAGCTTAGAACTAAGCAGAGAGCCTGGTTCTAAAGATTTGTTAACTTTAAACTTAATACTTTCACCACTTTTGTCAGGGCTTAATTATTATTATCATTATTTTTCTTTTTTGTATGCTTCATCAGGTGTATTCATTGACCTCATTGAATCTGTCTGGTATGATTGCTGATGTACAACAAAAGTACCAAATGTGGTAAAACTGTAGATGTCGTAAAACTACACAGGTAGATCACACACATGGGGAGGGACAGGTGAAGCCATGGCCTAAATTTACTAAACTGAGGCATTAGGAAAGTGGGGGTGTTGCCCATAGCAACTAATAAGATCTGAGGTCACATTTCCAGTATAATTTCCAGTTGAATCTGATTGGTTGCTGTGGGCAACATCCCCACTTTCCCAATCGCACAGTTTACTAAATGTAGGCCCAATAGTAAAAGAACTAAAATTGTAAACATTGAAAAAGCAAATGTAAAAACTGTTTCATAATATAAGTTGACAATGAATACATATTATGTATATGTAAGGTAAACTCTATCCACCTGCAGAGTTGCGGCCACGTTGAGAGACTGGGGTGGTTGGTGAGCGAGTGGGCGATGTATCGGTCTCAGCCTCATCACTTTGTGTTTGTTCATTATCTGAATCTCCTCTACAGGAAACCTCAGAGTCTATAGACGAAAATATATAAATGATAAATTAGTATTCAAAACAAAATAGTTACTTTTAATCCAGTATAACTACTGCCCCATCCCCTATAACATTCTCTACATTGCAGTTCTCTCTCCTGTCCTTACTTTGCCTTGTTACTGGTTCCTCGTCTCTCTCTGCAGGTGGTTCTTCTCCCTCTCCCACCTTGCTTGGGAAGCTTCCAGATACATAAAGCTTATTAATGTCCAGGCTGGTCTTGCTGTATGGGGGAGGAGCAGGGGAGGCACTTGTATATCCATTGGGAGAGCATCCTAGAGCCGCCAGGTCCAATGCTTTTCCTCCGGTGATAATAGGAATATTAAGTGACAACTTTCGCCTGCGACTTGGCGATGATGACTTGGTGATGGATAGGGGCGGTGGAGATGAGAACTTGCGGGTTGCTCTAGGAGATTTAGGGGGTTCGCCATACAGAAGTTTATTATTCTGATTACTTGCAAACAGCAGCTCCAAAGATCTGAGGAGGTGATAAATATTTGTTATGATAATAAGAATATTGATCACCCAAGAAAAGAAATGTGATTATGCAGACAGAGTGGCATTGGTTAGCTGTACTGCACCTGATTCCATATTGGGAAAAGGAAAATGATTAACTTTGCCTATCCCCAATAAACTTTAGATTGCCTTAACTTTATTTCAAATGGTTGAAAAGGTAAAACATATTTTACATTAGACAACAAGGACCTGATCCAGACCTGAATACAAAACTGAATTGGATGGCATACAGTACACAGGATGCAAACAGAAGCTCTAGATCCCTAGGTGAGTACAGCTAGTTGCCCAGCATAATGCAGCCACTTCACAGATACATTCCCTTATACCAGAGATCCAAACACTAGTTTACAGCACTGCAATGACAGTGTAGAAAGAGGAAGGAATGCAGCTCAGTGGAATGCAGAGGGTTGTAACTTATACAGTAAGGGCAGTGTCATGCCTTACGAACAATTCAATTTCTGCACCACCTCTGGTATAAGTGGGGATAGTATAATATTGTAAGGTAGAGGTGAATTATCCTAAACCCATAGAAGACAGGGGAGCAGCCTCCCCTCACTCGTATTATAGTTAGGATTCAGGGATGATCCAGCACTGTATAACAGCTTCTACTGAGGTCTGGGTCTATACTTACTAAGCTGGCAAAGTGGAGATGTTGCTCATAGTAACCAATCAGGTTAAAGTTGACATTCTCCAGTATGTAAATTAAAACAGAACTCAAATCTGATTGGTTGTTATTGGCAATATTTTCATTTTTCAACTCCCGCAGATTAGAAAATATAGGCCCTGGATTCTGACAATCTAGATAATTAGCAACAGAGATTCCATTCCAATGCCAATGTTCATAACACAGAACAAGAGTTTTAATATGTGTGTAACCAATAAATAAGTGAAAGGAAGNAATGAAAACTCTCTATATAAAATTCTATAGCTACGACGTGTGAGAGGAAGCTTATATTCTCACCTGGCTGGTATAGCGCTGACCGGCTTCCTGTAGATAGCGATGAGCTTGTCAAGGACAATCTCTGCGCTGGTGAAGACCCGGTAAGAGTGCAAGAATGTGTTAAGAAAGTCAATGCTCAGGAAGCGCAGGTCAGTCAGGCGTTCCAGTAAGCGCTCGACACTTGCGTAGCGAATCTGAAGAACCTTGCAGGAGTTCATTGTCTTACTGAAGCGAATGTCAATGTCATCGCAGTACAGACTACTGTCCGACCTAAGCAAATACATTTACAGGGAAGGATATTATTAGGGGTCAGAGAGGGGAGATGCTGAGGGTTTTGTGTCTGTTTTCTGCACCTGTGCTTTAGCCCTTGCATCCTTATAGGATGATAAATAACAAATAAACTTATATTAGTTCACTTATATTATTTCAAATTCAAATATCAGTTTCAACTTATAACTAGCACTAAACATAACTAGCAATAAACATCAATTCTCAATGGATTCTTAGAATTGTAAGTTCTAAAGTGGAGGTTGTAGCTAGTGTTAACTTACTTGATCATCTGGGGAACAGAGACCTTGGAGTTCTCTTCAAATGCGTTCATCATGAGCCCGTTACAGCGGATGTTATCCACACACTGGAAAGCAGACTTAGGGTTAGGGAAAGGTACAAGAAGAGTTGATAGAGAAGGAAATAAGATGTAATGAAGAGACAGACAAGCAGAGACCGAGGTCACTGTTCACTAAGAGTTTTTCTGCTGAAATGCATATACATTTGCAGAAGAACAGAAGTCTGGATGGATATACAGGCCTATTATTACTAATGGAATGGAATGAAAAATTGGAGATGTTGCCCATAGCAACNAATCATATTATNGCTGAGATTCTCCAGTATGTAAAATGAAACTAGAATCTGATTGGTTGCAAACTCTACCCTGCCTTAGGTTCCTCTTCA
>JABWIB010008936.1:19114-29970 GCA_016617825.1 Platyplectrum ornatum | reverse complement strand
CTAACCTTACATTAACCAGTCCCTCCCCAGAGGCTAACCCTAACCTTACATTAACCAATTCCTCCCCGCAGTGTAACCCTAACCCACCCCTCATCGCAGCCTAATCCTAATAATAATAGTGATCAATACCAGGGATTGTGAAGCGTGGCTGTGCCATGAGAGGATGGCAGATCGCACACAAAACAATGGCACAAGGAGTGCCATTTTTATTTCTATCTGATTGTTTGATATCATTTACCTGTTTATCCAGACCCAAACCTGTGTGTAGTCACATCATGCAGGGTTAATCAAGCACCTCATTGTCTATGCTGTGAGAGAAGCAGACAGTGGGCACAACAGCTGTGGGGCATCTGAATAAGATGTCTGGTACAGATGACCCAGTAGACCCAGTAGTATGTATGTATTACATGTACCCTTATGCTGTATCTCATGTCTCTTATTGTACTGTATACCATTACACTGTACCCCATGCTATGTATGTACTTTCACTATGTAAGGCACTGTGGAAACTTAAATAAACATTAATTATAATAATAATAGTCTATTTATTCTTGTTTGAGAGGGTGGCACAGCATTTAAAATGGCCAACAGATACTTACTGGTGAGGCTCAGAAAGCCTATGCTGACCTCTCAGAAGTACGACTTGTACCTCTTTTCCACCAAATTCCCGTGTCTGATCCGCTAATTTCCCTGGTCCAAAAAAAAAAGACCCCTTTCTCATAACTGCATTTCCACAGCCTCTGAAAAGAGCCGGCTTTAAAATACTCTGCCCTGGAGGGGACTTGGAATGATCAATCAGCGCTGCTTGGTCATTCCTGGGTCCAACCTGGGTCACTTGGGGTACTCTCCTACCTCATGTTTGCTATATGTGAAGTACCCCTTTCGAGCTTCTTTTTGGAAGATAGCCTCAGTGCATTCTGGACATTTGAAAAGATGACTGGGAACAGCAGATGCTCATGCGGTGGAGTTCGAGCACTATATGTGACGGTATAAAATTGGTCATATTATTAGAGTCTTGTAGAGGTTCTAAGACGCCGGACGCGATCCTATGATGGGTCTACGTAAGTTGGGAAGTTTCATGCAGGAGGCAAAGTCCTTGTACCAAAGAAACAAGTTGGCCCCTATGAAGTAGTGAAACCTGTGGGACCAGTTAATTACCACGCCAGACAGCCAGGAAGAAGACACGCCGAGCAAATATACCATGTACACTTGCTAGAACCTTGGCAAGAGAAGACGTCTGTTCCTGTACCTTTGGTTAGGTCATTTGGTTCTCCTTCTGATGTGTTCTCTCCCTGGCAACGGATAAGAGTAAAGCTCAACGGCAGCAAGAAAAGATTTGCCAAGCGTGGAAAAGCCAAAGGCGGAATATGTGGGGAGGGGGTTTGTGTCTCACCACTGTTGCACTTAGTTCAGTGTGCTGTTGTGTTATATGTTGTGTTACACCTGCGGACAGCCTAGATGCAGGTGGGATCCGGGTGTTTCAGCTGTGGAGGGTGGGGGAACGTGTGTGGTGACCCTACAATGAGATGCCTTAGAGAGAAGGGCTGAGAATAAGCATGCATGTGGAAGGATGTAAATGAGGAGGGTGCACACAGCTATATGAAAAAAAAGCTGGACACCCTATGATGTCCAACGCCGAGTATGGAGTGCAGTAGCATGAGCTGCACGAGTGACCTGGACTGGTTCCTAGGGCCAGGGGTTTGGGATTTGTACTGAGAACATGTGCCGGGACATTGGGAATTGGTCCGGAGGTAAGGCGGGGTAGAGCAATACTACCCCGGGACACTGGGAATTGGTCCTGAGGTAAGGCGGGGTAGAGCAGTACTACTCCAACATGGAGAGTTTAATGTGGCCAGTAGAAGAGGAGAGAGAACTGTTGAGCCTTTTAGAGGGGGTATGGAGAAGAAGGGCTGCCTTTGAGGGAAGGCCAAGCAGAAGAATGTGAGAGTGGAGGTCCCCGGAGAAGATGGAGATGTCAAGTGGGGACCATAATCTAGTTCTACACATGTACATGTCGACGGAAACGAGTTGAATTCCCAGATTTCAGGTATGACTCGCAGATCTGGTCCAATGAATAAGTGACACCCAAGTTTTTTATTTGCAGAGGGCATTTGGCTATCCAGGCATGGTAGCCTTGATGAGATCGTACCTCAGGAACTGGAGCGGCGCCAGTCCAACCTGGTCAACCCACCCACCCTCATCCTGGAGCCGACCTGTTAAAGTCAATGAGGGACCTTCATCTAGTGTAGGCCCTGTCCATGTCGATGGAAATGAGAGATGATTTCCCAGATTTCAGGTACGACTCCCAGATTTTCTGGCCCGATGAATAAGTGACGCCCAAGTTTCTTTGCAGGGGACCTTTGGCTATCCAGGCACGGTAGCCATGAAGAGATCGGACCTTGTCAACAGGAGCAGTGCCGGTCCAAAGCTGGCCTCCCCATCCAGCGGACGTAAAGATGAAGAAGTACTGTTTCCTTTAGGAGGAGTGATGGCTACATAAGCCAGAAGGAAGTTAAGCTGCCTGGTTTGTGACCCGCATAGGTGTCACAACCCAGCCTGATGGTATGGTGGGAGTGTTTGGGAAGGGGCGAACCCCCTATAAAAGGGGGACATTTCGAATAGCAGTTGTCTTTGATGGTTAGCCACCCTCCCACCCATTTGGTTTTTTGGTTGTTGATGGAAGCATAGGTCTTTGTTGGGTTATATATTTGAGTTATTTGAGTTTTAAAACATCCCAAAAATTCTCACTAAATTAATTAAGACAAATTAATTCAATTTTCTGCTAACTCTTGTCCGATGTTATTTATTTGTGTGGTGTTTTAATCAGTTGGTCTGTGCGCTGGCGGCGGTCATCAACCATGGCAGCTTAATCAGGCCATTTTATCTGTTCACATTTGTTATTGTACTTTATTGTTTCGTTTGTCTTTTAGGATTGTTACCCCATTCATATTACCTCATAACTTTTTGATGAAAAAGCTGGCTGCAGTGAAAAAGCCGGCTTCTAAACTCAGTGTGAACGCTCCATTTACAAAACTAAGCTGGTGTTCAATGTGAAGTGCAGACGCTGAACGGTTCTTTTTCACAGTCCCTCCAATCTCCCCAGCTCTACATTCTGGCTCTTAAGCCAGCTTTTTCAAGGCTGGTAATGTGAACGGGGTATTAGTTATGACCCTAAACATTCTTTTTTCCCAACTACCAAGTATAGCACCTCTCTCTCTCTCATAATTCACACATGAAGGTCCATAGCTCTCTGTCCACCCATATGTACTAATGACCTCACATATGGGGGTGGGGTACTGAGAACCGGGCGGTCTTGTCTGCGCCATCCCCATTTTCATTAAGGGTGGCGCAGAAGTTTTAAAGTTTGGTTGAGCTGAATTCTGCATGCAATATGGATAGTTAAAGTTAAAGTCTAAATCTAACTCTAAATAAACTCTAAATCCATTTGCAATTAAACACAATTCGTGCAGGTTTACCGGTTTTGTTGTACATCCAAATAATCAAAATCTACAAAAATATTATTTATATCATTATCAATAATAGGTAATGCGACACAGTTTATAGGCACCTTACAGGGTGAACGTACATGTGCAGGAAGCCGGTCAGGATGGAGTGCAGTGTTTTGCAGGCCTCCAGTGCAATCATCGATTAGGTGGAAGGGGAAGGAACGCTGGCAGGGAGTCACTTTGCAGGTTGCCTAGGTGAATCTGTCAATAATTAATTGACAAACACATTTGATTATGTTGTGTCTGTCTACATCTCTGTGTATGTATGTATCTCCTGTTATGGCTTTAACATTAAATCCTGCAAACTCATCATCTACACCCGCGCCTTGCACGTCACCAATGTAGTAAATCTCTGAAATGTATGGTGGGACATAGGCGCATACCTCCTGCCTTTGGTGCTATATACAACAGAAGATTGTAGAGAGGAGTGCCAATTAAAAGAGGCCCAATCTTATCTGTATAGTAAACGTGTATAGACAATTTGCCAGCAGCTGACAGCTTAATGCTCTCCTCTGCAGATAAGGGGGATGGGGGGGGAGGCACAGCTGGATCCTGATGGTGGGGCAGGTCATGTCCGCTGTGCATGTGCAGAATGGTCAGCTTTAGAGGTCTGCCGGTGTCCTCGGGCCTAGCTGTGAGTAGATCAACCCCACGTCTACACGCTACATATTTGGATTAGAATTTGCCATTATAAAACTTTATAAAAAGTGCATTCGTTAATCACATTATGGCTGGTCATTTTTGTTCAGTGTGTACCTGTAATGTTCTAATACAATATTTAGCAGCATATATCATGTACAGCTGTTACCTGCAGTACTACAGATACACAGAGCGGCACTGCCGAATGCACACCGGCCAGGGTTGGAAGTTTACGACGTTCCCTAGTGACCCAGTTGTCTGCACAACTCCCACAGGTCCTTCCCGTCTCCACATCTGCAGCTGTGAAAGTCACGGCGGTCACAGTAATGATGCAGTTCTCGAGTCACATTGCAGCATCTTACATCACAGTATATGCCCTGAGGACACACAGCGTACAGGGGGGATCACAGCGCTGTCCAAGAGTCATGACTGATCTATCTGAGAGGCTTCTATATGATCCAGAGGCCCATTGTGTTCTGCACCCTGCATGCGCATTCTATAGGGGTCATTCATTTGGATCCATACATCGTTAAAGGTCCTTCTTTAACCATAGGGCTTATTTTCGGGGTAGGTCTTATTTTAATTAACATTGACAGAGATTTATATAAACAGTTCTGCTTTTATACCCATTATGCCCCCAGTCCTTCTTTTATACCCATTGTGCCCCCCAGTCCTGCTTTTATACCCATCATTCCCCAGTCCTGCTTTTATACCCATCATTCCCCAGTCCTGCTTTTTGTGTTTTTTTTGGGGGAATTAGCTAGGGCTTATTTTCAGGTAGGGCTTATTTTGGGGGTAGGGCTTATTTTGGACAGTTTTACAAAAATTAGGGTGGGGCTTATTTTCAGGGTAGGTCTTATTATCAGGGAAACATGGTATCTCGGGCCCGGACTGAGTGTGGGGCCAATCAGAGTGGGGGACCGGTGCCATGTAACTGCTGTCCAGAGCGGCAGCAGAGGGAATACAGAGCTTCTGTGCATGCCGGAACTAACTAAAAATGCCTGTGGGGGTTGCCCGGGTCTTACCAATTTTGTCAGTCCCGGGCCCGGCTATTACTGACCGAAAGTGCGGTAGATAGGCAGGTAGTAAGGACAGCATTCAGACCTTAGACCAGGGATGGTCAGCCTGCCACACTACAACCAAAGACGTGTCAGATTCCTGGTAAAGCCTGATGGGACTAGTGGGACAACATCTGGACCTATATTTACTAAGCAGGGAGATTGCAGGGAAAAGTGGGGATGTAGCCCACTGACCTAGACACTATCCAGCATTCTCCATCGCCCTGATTTAAAGTCATTTTAGACCATAACACCAGGCATATCCTGGCATATAATTCTATGTATTTAGAGTTTTTAGAGTTTATTTTTTCATTTTTGAAAGCATGAGATGATCTCTTGTCTAATGTTCAGAAGCAGTCATTACATACGCCGAGCTAATATTCATGAGCACGTGATGTTTATTGATTCACTAGAGACCGGGGCCTCATGAATATCAATCAGGGCTCATGAATATCAGTCACGCAATATCTCTGTCATGTCATTGGCTCCTAGCAGACGGATCGGCTGTATAGCATATTGTAAGTCACATATAGATACGTCCGTTATGTGTAGGTGACCACCAGTAAGCATTCTGAAATAAAGGTTTACTCAATGGCATATTTCGTTGCTGCCCTGAAATATACCCAACTTGTAAGTTATACAGTCTGTGAGTGCTGAGCAGTGTTTACAAGTAGCTTGCCAGCAGCTGCCAGCTTAGTGCTATTTTACATGGCAGAACAGGACAGAACTAAGCTCTCAGCAGCTGGCAACAGAACAAACGCTGCACTTACAGACTGAATGCTGTAGTGAGGGCTGTCTAACTTGCCAGCTGCTGACAGCTTTGNGATCCCCTCCCCTGCTTCCCTCAGAAGATGGTGAAAAGTCTGGATGGTCAAAGTTTTTTATTTTATAAAACAAGCAAATATGCAAAAAACNCATCTATTAACATAAATACAGTTATTTCATCCTCAATTAACATCAGAGACCTGAGTCTCCCCTGCTGTCAGCTGCTACATCAGTGCCTAATAGCAAGCGATTACCCTGCCAGACTGGCTCCTATGCAAATAATAAATCAATAGAAATATTTCTCTGCAGCTTAAGGTATCTGTCCATTCAAAGATGGAAAAATAAATCCATACTATCTGCAGGAAGCCGCGCNCAGATCTCCTGGCTTTAAATAAGATTATAGGTCACGCTTATTGATATTTTCAACTTAGCGCTAAGTGACTGGACCGCGATATACGACAATGATCTTCATTTTTATTTTCATTTTGTGCTTAATAAATTTACCCCGTAAACCTTTTATTTTGTTATTATCATATAAAGTCTTGTATCTTATTATTGTCTTATGTAGTCTTGTATTATATTATTATTTTATGTAGTCTTGTATCATATTATTATCATATACAGTTTTTATAATTTTGAAACTTTTTGGCACTTTTAAAGTTATTTATAAACTGAGAGTAAAAGTTTAGAAATGTCATCTCCATGCTGTGGGGTTTATATAAAGTAATTTCACTTATAAATGAGAGCGCTGTCGTCTATTTACCCTTTAACCCTTTGAACAATGATACGTCAGCCTTGTGGAGTGGTCGGTGTTACTGTCACTATTATGAACATGTCAGTGGTGTCCACAGCCGCATGTGACCCCCAGGACGTATTAACAATAAATGTTTCATTTCCTTTGTCACCACAACACAGCTATTTATTTGCGTTCCCGGACCCTCCACCCTGTCGCCCGCCCCCCGCTGAGTGCACAAGTGCAGAGAAGCGGATTGATCCTGTGCTCATTGGAGTGTCAGGATCAATCACTTCTCCGCATGCATGCGCTCAATTAAACGCGTTTAACGGACATGAAAATATCTCAAGCACACGTATCTAAATAAATAATTTATATAGCCAGCAGACTGGGTACCAGGGAGGGGAAAGAGAAGAGAGAAAGAGAGAGAGAGAGAGGAGAAGAGAGAGAGGGAGAAGAGAGAGAACAGAGAGAAGAGATGGAGAAGAGAGAGAGGAGAGAGAGAGAGAGAGAAAGAGAGGGGGAGAGAGAGAAGAGAGAGAGAGAGAAGAGAGGGAGAAGAGAGAGAAGAGAGAGAGAGAGAGGGGGAGGGAGAAGAGAGCGAGAGAGAAGAGAGAGGGAGAAGAGAGATAAGAGAGAGGGAGAAGAGAGAGAGAGAGAGGGAGAAGAGAGAGAGAGAAGAGAGAGTGAGAGAAGAGAGAGAGAAGAGAGAGGGAGGAGAGAGAGAGGGAGAAGAGAGAGGGAAGAGAGAGAGAGAGGGGGAGGGAGAAGAGAGAGTGAGAGAAGAGAGAGAGAAGAGAGAGGGAGAAGAGAGAAAGAGAGGGAGAGAGAGAAGAGAGAGGGAGAAGAGAGAGAAGAGAGAGAGAAGAGAGAGGGAGAAGAGAGAGAGAGAGGGAGAAGAGAGACGGAGAAGAGAGAGTGAGAGAAGAGAAAGAGAAGAGAGAGGGAGGAGAGAGAGAGAGAGAAGAAGAGGGAGAAGAGAGAGGGAGAAGAGAGAGAGAAGAGAGAGAGAAGAGAGAGGGAGAAGAGAGAAAGGGAGAAGAGAGAGAGAAGAGAGAGAGAAGAGAGAGGAAGAAGAGAGATAGGGAGAAGAGAGAGAGAGAAGAAGAAGAGAGAAAAGAGAGGGAGAAGAGAGAGAGAGACAAAGAGAGAGATGGAGAGGAGGGAGGGTGAGAAGAGAGAGAGAGGGAGAAGAGGGAGGGGGAGAAGAGAGAGAGGGAAAAGAATAGGAAAGTGGGAGGTAGAAATCAGATGAAGAGAGAGAACATAGGGAAAGAGAGATAGTAGGAGAAAGAAGAGAAGAGAAAGGAAAAGAGGGAAAGAGTTAGGAGAGAGAGAGAGAGAATGGAGAGGGAGAACGAACAGATAGAGAGGGAGAGAGGAAGGATGTGAGAAGAGAGAGGGTAAAATATAGGGGTGACATAGACTGAGAAATAGAAGAGAGGTAGAGAGAGACATGGAGAGAAAGAAGAGGGAGATGGAGAGAGAGAGAAGATTTGAAGACAGAGATGATGGAGGAAGAGAGGGAGGGAAAGAGGAGATAAAGATGGGGAGAGTAGTTGAGAAAGAGGTAGAGAGAGAGAGAGAGAAAGAGACAGAGAGAGGGAGAGAGAGAGAGGAGAAAAGAGTGGAAGATGGTGAAAGTCAATATGGAGAAAGAAAGAAGAGACAGATGGTGAGGAAAAGGACATGTCATATTCTGGTAGATGACCCTTATACCTATGTACATAAGTGAATGAGACAGCGCAGAGTCATAACGTGTTGATCTGCATTCCTACATAGTAGAGGAACACAATAAAAGATGACGATTCAATGGATGTGTAGACAATTCGAGCTGACTTCATACAGCACCGTCTCCATAGACACAGCCAACNTGTAATTATACAATCAGTGTAGAACCCTATAGAGTTAACAGTAACTGCACTCAATGGTGAACATTGACCCTGGACCCGTGGTGCATTGTTATAGGTGCACATGAATGACATTGTCTCGTTCTGTGTGCACAGGTTTAATGTGACCCCCCCAGGCAGCGCAGTTCAACAAAACAATATTTTGGCAGGTCACCTTTTGTTATTTAGTACACAACGCTGTGTGGCTCCAGCTATTGTGACATGAATAAGGATATCATTTTTATTTTGGTATATATGTGTATGATTGTGCCATGTTTGCACTGTGGCTCCATACTAAGGGACTGACGGGGCTTCCTCTTATCTGAGGACTACNGTAAATTGCACAGAACTTCTGTTGCTTTCAGGTCATCTGAATCATATTTTCCATCTGATGTCTTACATATGCGAACCTCTGNCATCAAGTTGTTTATTTCTTTAAAGGCCCGTATTACTTTGCGTACATGTAAAGGTGTTTTTCATAGAAAGGTAATTGAACCAAGCAACAGACTTGTACCTAGACCCATGACTGATGGCCGCTCCACTAGTCGCACACAGTGTGGTCTGTGTGGTCACAGTACACTATGCCCAGACACAGGACTTACATATCTGCCTGGGTCGCATTAACGATGATTGCACTGCAGTTTATGAAATAAGTGTGATGAAGAGGAGCATAGTATGATTAATACCCCGTTCACACAGTGGGCTATTACCCGGGTACTTCAGTCAATTTCCCGAGTTGAATGAACTACCCGGGTAGTGTGCCCATTGTGAACGGCGCTAAAATTACTATAACTACCCTGGTTCAGTGTGAACGGTGTAGGGCCAGGGGAGTTTGTTAATTACCAGACTACCCTGGTAAATCTGTTTTTAACACACAGGGTTGTTAGCTGTGGATCTGAATTACCCTGGTAATTAACCCTGTTCACAGTGCTGAATTACCCTGCTAATTCACAAACTACCCATGTAATTTACAAACTACCCTGGTCAACACCGTTCACACTGAACCAGGGTAGTTAGTAGTAATTTTAGCGCCGTTCACACTGAGCAGTTCAGTTCCATCTGTGTAAACGGGGTGAAAGACGCTCATTTGGGTGCGTCGGTGCACCACTAGTACCTCTGACTGGCGTTTATTAGTCTTTCTAAGAGCAGCAATAAACTATCTTCCAGCTTTCAAAAGTCCTGTCTTCTATACCCTGTGGCCAACAGATAAGAGCGGACTTATAATCCATTCCTCAGCTGTCCTGAGTTGAACCCAACATCTTGTGAATTACGCTCTGCCAGATACCCGCAGCCCTGATTCATCAGCTCACAAGCAGGGTGCCCAGTCATACCAGTCCAGGGGCTGGTGAAGGAGTCTGGTGGTGGCAGTAACAATAGGCCTCAGTGCAGTTGGAGGAGCGGGTATATATATATATATATACATGTATATTGCCTTGTGGATAATCCGGTTAAGTGGTTATGATCGGATTAATTAGTTATGACTCTTTTACATTGATCGGGGTGTGCCGCCCTGAGATATGGGATCACCTCTCTGAGGACAAGGGCTGGATCTTCATTATCTCACACAATAGAAGGATTGATTACTATAGGAAGGTGGCCAGTTTACATATGTTATATATTACTTTCCCGAAACAGCACTGGCCTTTATCATCAGTGTGTGATCTATAGGGGAGGATTTCTGGAAGCCCTCCATCAGTGTTAGTGACATGTAAAGAGTAATAACCAAATAAAGAGGCAGACAGGGAATATAATACAGAGTAGACGGGAAAAGGAACGTTATAGTGATGTAGAGGTATATGACGATATGTAGACGTGGGTTATCGCCTGTGGGTTGTGTCTCATCCCATGTATTGGAAAGTCGCATGTATGTGTTTGGCTGGAGGGGACAGAGCGGAGGAGAGGGTGGAAACAGAGAGTAGAAGATAGAAGGAAGGAGCAGGGGTGTAATTTACTATACTGTAAAAACGACATTTATAATAACTTTATTAAGAAGTTATAGGGTGTATGGGTGCTGAGCTGGTGCAGTGATTCTTTGAGGCCCCATAACACCTTGTGCTAGATGTACTAAACTGCAGAAAAGGAAAAGTGGAGATGTGGCCCGTAGATAGGGCCACCATCAAAAATTGTGGGACCCGGGATAGCCCCCCAGGGTGCCACCCACCCCCCCACCTATCTCTTCCTCCCCTGGGCTCGCCCCTTCCCAGCGCTGGGGACCCGCTTTCCCACCTATCTCTCCCTCCCCTGGGCTCGCCCCTTCCCAGCGCTG
>JABWIB010008935.1:2275-22267 GCA_016617825.1 Platyplectrum ornatum | reverse complement strand
TTCGATTGGAACAATTTATCTTAAAGTGTATGGCCAGCTATAGCCTTTGTAATTGCTATGTAGGTGCTTTGTAAAACAAATAAACTTAAGACATAAAGCAGTCCAGGAGCAGAATGATGTGGTGCTCATGAAAAGTATCATAGCAGATGGACGTGCAGACAGAAGCTGGCACACTAGCAGGTGTACATTGGANGCATATGGAGGCATGAGCACACAGNAATGGTTGTACTGTACAGAAACCCAGATCCTTGCTAGAGATGCAAAACAACGACTGACAAAAACTACAACAAAGAAACCAAATAAATGTCTATTTTTCCAGTGTATTGGATGGATTCAGTTAGGGCTTTAATAATGCAGAACTATTTAGAATGCAGAATGTTTTTAAAGCTGGTAAAACATTAAATGTATTAATNAAAGGCTATGGAGCTATAGGTTATCTAGGCTGTTATTGAGATTGGAAAGGTCCTCTCCTGAATTATAAAGTAATGTCTTGGCCGCTATATAGAATGGAATAGAGTTAGAATCAACGCTCCACAAAACCTGACAGCACGTTTAACAAGGTGTCTAACATCCCATTTCCTCTGCACTTCCTCTTGCCTTAATCCCTTTATTTGAAACTCACTCAGAAGTAAGCATGTGTGAAATTGAGGAATGTAACATACAGACTCATTGAAACAGAGTGTCTCGGTCTTGTTCCATCAAACAGTGCCAAAGGAAGTCTGTTTAATCAATAAATCTTTCCCTCATGTCTGAAGCACTTTTCACAAGCAAAGTAAAACATCAGTGCATTTGGAATGTAAAAAGTACCACACAATAAATTATAAGTTGTCTTAATAATTATAATTCTTCACATTTGTACTAGATACTGAGTTTCATAACTTTGAANAATAATTGTAATATGCATTTTAATGTATCTGCAAATAAAAAAGATATGATTATTTTCTTATTTCATACTGGGATAAATTATAAAATCATACTAATAATAATAACAATCTTAACATGTACCATTAGGTAAACTGAAATATGCATAAAAATAGCGACCTGTTCTAGGTGTAAATGTATTTCTATTCTATTCTATTTTAGTAGCATGCATACTTCCTTATCAATCCAGACCTGTCATTGGCAGTCCTGTTGCGAGGCGCTTCACTCTAGTTCATGACTAGTATTCCTACAAGCTACAAGTCTGTGTTTTCCGTTACAGTGGTATAGAGACTGTCACCCATTGTGCACCNATGGAGTATACAGGAGTCATCAGCAACAGTTATAAGGGGTTGAGAGGGATTGGGCACACAGTGGACAGAGCACAGCACATAAACAAACTAAGGCCTAAATTNACTAAGATCACATTCTGCAGTATGTAAAATGAAATTGAGAGCTTGAATCTGATTGGTTGCTATGGGCAACATCCCCACTTTCCAATCTTGCAGTTTAGTAAATTTAGGCCCAAGACACAAGGCAAAATAAAGGGAGGGGGGCACATGACACATTTTCACCCTTGTGAGGCTAATTGTGTTTAATTCTGCCTTTAATTAATATAACCATCAAAGGTTGTTAAGGAAATCTGTAGGTCTGTAATAAAATGACATAGGCCTAAATTCACTAAGCGGGGATTTTGCTGATGGCAACCAATCAGTTTTGCGCTCACATTCTCCAGTATGTAAAATGAAGCTGAGAGCTCGAATCTGATAGGTTGCCATGGGCAAAATCCCCACTTTTCAAATCCTCAGCAAAATCCCTGCTTAGGGCTGAATTCAGCTTTTCACTCTCATGACTTACACTCATGAGTTACACTCTCATGGGTGGAGGTAAAATGCAGGGGAGGTAAAATAAATGTCAGTGTTTGCATGCAGGGAGAATACTTTATTGTTGCATGTTGCACACAGATACTGACCAGCGTTACTGTTACACTGTTATTAGACTAGGAAACATCAGCTGTCACTTATGCTGATTGCAACTAATTACATTTACCTCCCCTGCAAATCAACATGGTTTTGCCCATGAGAGTGTAACTCATGAGTGTAAGTCATGAGAGTGAAAAGCTGAATCTGGCCCTTAGTGAATTTAGGCCATAGGCTCTATGTAGCATGTATACTACGCTCCTTACAAAGTGCTTTATACGGATCCTTTATGAAACCAGTTTGCTTTTTTTCGTGCATTTACAATCAACATAGCAATGGGCACATGTATCATCAATGTGCTGCGGTTTATAGGATTTTGTGAAGTGTGGTATGTGAAGCACATCACTAAGACAGCAGAATAGTAAATCAATTTATTGGTGAAATATATTATAGTTGTCACTTTATACAGTACAGCACTTGGTTCCCATGCATCTAAGCGTGACTTTGTGTGGGAGAAGTGGTAAGTTCTGCAAACTTGGATGGCTAACAGATAGACACATGTCTTAATAAAAAGCTCTTCTTGTTTTTTCAGACTAAATGTGTATTTTTTGTAACGGCTGATTACCTTTCACCAAGATAATTGGGATAATTTCTACCTACCCCCTATTAAATGTTACACCATTGCCTAAATAACTACAAAACAGCAACTAATAAGCCTGTATACTACATAAAAATAAATCAGCTATGTATAAATATAAGCTGGTTCACTTTTATATATATATATATATATATATATATATATACACACATATATGTTCAGGCTAACACATTTTATAAATCAATTTATCAATATGTCTTTAGGCAAAAAAGTCAAAAGAAAAATCTCAATTGCATTACCACATTATGACCATTACCTCATTCATTTTCTTCTGCGTCTGTTATAGATCCTTCAAATCAATGATACATTTTGAGCTTGTTTATATTGATTCATTTGCAAAAAAAAAGCACAATGTAAGTCGTTTTTGTTCAGATAAGAAACTGAAAATTACAGTTATGTGAAAACAATAAAAGCATGCCTGGACATTAAAACAAAGTATTAAGTGTGAACATTTAAAGTAAGATTAGTTGTCACATATTATTCCTGGCAGTACAACAAATATTTATTGTAATAAGGAATATTTGTATGTGATGTTCAACTTCAAACCTACATGAACTGTACTTTTTATAATTAAAGGACATGGGTATACTATTACTACGTCTCTACAACAGCAATAATATAAGAGTACTTTAAGTTTTATGTCTCTTTTATATATTGAGGTATATGTATTGTGGCATATGGGGGCACACCCTGAGCTGTTGCTAAAGATGTACAATTGAACTTATGAATGCAAAGTTAAGAGTGGCCAAAACCATGTTGAACTGCAGGGGAGGTAAAATGAATGTCAGTGTTTGCATGCAGAGGGAATGGGTTATTTTTGCATTTTGCACACAGATACTGACCAGTGTTACTGTTACACTGTTATTAGACTAGGAAACATCATCACTCAAATATAATACTGATTGCACCTAATGAAATCTTCCTCCTGTGCAGTTTTAACTTTATGCACATCATTTCAATTGTGGAATAAATATAAATGTATATAAACTGTCCAAAATCCATGATCGTGAAAAAACAGCACAAAAATACTATTTTATAAAAAAATTATTTTGAGATATTATTTTGAATTTAAAATCATATACTCAAATTTTGGAAAAAGACAACACCCTTTTATTTTATTGAGGGACACAAAGTACCCCCAGGGTTATATTCAGATGGACAATAACAACTTCTAGGTGGGTAGTTATTTTATAGTCCTCAGTGACGTTACATAACATATGAAACACTTCCATATATTACATTTAGACAAAAACAAGTCTATATTTGGTAGTGTATCCGATCCTGGCCATGTATTCTAATAAGTGCCTGGAGTAGTCCATATAAAATCATATTGTGTAATTTTTTAAGCAACTGTATTTTTCCACTGGTTAACTTAACTTAGTTTAGAGCTGAATTTAGAGTTTAATACCAGGGCTCGAAGTTGGCTGGTATATGCTGATATGGCATACCACCACTTCTCCCACTAAGCCGCATCAGTTTTCTAAGCTCCTCCTCAGCACTGGAGGGGGGAAACTTTAGTTAAAAAAATTGTGGGACCTTACAATCCCCACTTCGAGCCCTGGTTTATACACAGTTATCAGTGTATATTTTAAATCCAATTTTCCCACAATACTATGTAAAGTCTGGATTCAGTCCTAAGTGGACTTTTGCATTCAGAATTTTCAATAAATTAATTAAATATAGATGAGATTTTAAAATTGTTCTTTCACGCATTTTGTTTCCTCAGAATGTTACGGCTTCCTTCCACACTCAAATAAAGACATGCTGGTACGGTTAATTGGTGACTGTGTGCATTAGTAAACTTATAAACTTATAGCTCTATGGGGGAGAGACTGATGTAAGGGTCTAAATATTCTCTGTAACCAAATGGTAATAATAATTTTATTTAGATTTTGAAACTCTGATATATCTTCGTTAGAATAGGTGATGACCATGTGCTTCGCAATAAACTTGTGGAGGTCAGTGACTCAAACTGTAGGCTCCATTTACTATTAAGGGTGCACCAATTCAGTAATTACTGCTCGCTGTGCCTCCCTGCTGTCCTTAATTGACTGCAGAAGGTATTGCCCTTTGCTATAGAAAATAGACTGGTCCCGGCCCATGTTCATTGGTTTACTGTTTGACTGTTTGACTGGTCCCAGTGCAAGCACAGTGGATTTTCCTTTTGGGACTTTTATAAAAGTCCCAAAAGGAAAATCCACTGTGCTTGCACTGGGACCAGTCAAACATCCAAGAGTATCTGGTAAGGTAAGTTTATCTATTTTTCTTTCTGTTTCTTTTTTTTCTTTACTTTAGTGATTCAAATGAACAAGGTATATTTATATGAAATGTTTTATTTATTTATTTAACTTTTTTTTTTTTTTACTGTCTTAATTTTAAACAGTTCAAGCAGTCTCCATATATATATATAACTCTGCCCCCGCTCTGCCCAACTCCTCCCCGCCCCTGCCCCTTTTTATTGACCGTGATAGTGGCACATAGGGGACTTTTCAATCTCTGTACGCGCAAGTTTTTCTCCCTTGCGCGTACAGTTTTGTTTACAGTTTTGTTTTGTTTGCTCGTGGCTCTTTGAACCATATATTAAAAACTGTGATCTTTTTCTATCGTAAGAGATGGGAAAAAGTGCACATCGTGCTTTTTCCTGTATTCGGCCAGATTGAAAGTTACTGAAAAAAAACATGTTGGTTCATTATATATGTTGCAAATGCAAATACGTATTTTGTAAGTATATAACCTTGATTAGGACTAATTATAAATGTATAATAAAATATAAAATAAAAGCATTTTTAATAAAACAAAAATAAAGCAAATTATAAAAATATTAACCATCCATATCATTACATTGCTAGTCTTAACTGGTGTGTAGACTAAAATAGGGTTCTATTGAATTGGCCAAAAGGCTGAGTTCCTGCAGGGCTTTCTTACCAGCCTTGCAAATCCTGGGTAGAATTATGCCCCTTCAATCCCACTCTTGGGAATAAAATGTTCCGTTCCCACTTCTAGATTGGTATAAAAGTGACATTTCCTGCCCTGAAAAGTATGGACCATTGTACAGATACAACACAGAGCTGAATATCAAGTCAGACCAGCGGCTGAAGTAAGAATTTAGAAGTGATATGGACATTTAAAAATGGTAGTATGGAAATATGGAAATTTATAGAACTTTAATAAAATCAGTTGGAGAATTGACCGAATATATATATATATATATATATATATTTATATATATATATATATATAGATAATCCTGTCCATGTCCCTATCTTCTACACACTATAAACAGTTTATTAGCCTGATCTAGCAGAGAAATAGTGACATTATGTCTATGTCTGAGGCAATATGAGACTCCCCCTACAATTTACACTCCCAGGGTCTGATCCAGAGTCTGAAGGTACATAATTTCAAGTGTATCTTTTTTAACACAGGGTATTGTATCAAAATCCATATGATTGATATGTCTGTGAAAACATTTGTGACTATTAACAGTTGCATGGAGATTAACAGCAATGTTTGTTTCCTCAAGAAATAGTGCACCAGCTTAGGGTTGGTGCAACTGCATTTCAAGGATAATATTCTCACATCATACCCAGTTAAACACAAGTCTGCAGTGTTGCCACATAACTGTTGAGTATTACTTTAATATAAGAATTACACATTAAGCATACTTCACTATATTATATTATACTGGAAGTTTTTTTTCAATTTTAATTAATATTGTTTTATAAATATCAAATATCAAAAATGTTACTAATAGTTATGCTTAGCTGCATATTACTCAATAATATACAGTTCATGATTGCAAAAGCACCTTTTAATGATCCTGGCAACCAAATCTCAATTTTTTGTTTTCACCAATCAGAAATGTAAGTTTACTAAGCAGGGAGATATTATCATTACTTGCACTTTACACTTATTATGAAGAAACTGCAAAGTTCCCAAAATATAAATCCACATTTATCCACTAACTAAGGCTTATTGTTACACACTATACTTGTTTCCTTGTTATCAACGGTATAAGAGGTAAAATAATTGAGATGTCATAAACCTTCATGTTTTATGTCAATCCATGTTTGTTTAGTATGGTAAGCAATCAACAATTTTATCCCTTTCTTTTTCACTTAATTTCATGCTTCTCTAAAACAAAATAATCAGTAGATTTTAGTTTTCCTTATTACTGTGTGCTAATTAGTCTCCTCGCTGCCCGGTCTCAGGGTTACCTCAGATCTAAGAGAGTTCTAACTCAGCATCCTTTTGGATTGACTTGATGGAGGAAATGAGTTTAAGTACTGTAACTGGACAATTTACAGATACAGTAAGAGGAAATGAAGATTTTGCCTACTGAGATTTAATCAATTTCTTTCCCTGCATGTTGGTTAAAAAGGTATACCTATTTCCTCTAAAGCTTTAGGCCTGTGCCCTATTTAAAGCAAATTCACTGCTACTGAAGTGTATGTTAAATTGCTTTTACAGGTTCTTTGATCCTTTTGAACTTTTCTATTTAAAAAAAAAACATGTCATGACTTTCAACAAAATCAATCTTTTTTGCTCTGGATACACGTATGATGGGACTAGATTGTAATTTTTCTCTGGATGCACATATAACATTTAATGGACATTAATGCATGTGTTAGAAATTCATACTGAATATGGAGCTTGCCAAAGTCATTTCTAGCACATAGACCATAAAGAAAATCATATATAACAGTGATCGACAGTTCATTTAATTCATACAATTCTAAAGGGTAGATTTTTCGCTGCAAAACAATGTGATTTTCAAGGGCCTTTAATCAGCGTTTTTTTTTTATTTACTAACGGTTTATCTTTGATGCCGAATTTAACTCAATTTGTAAATGACGAAATAAATGGCTTCTTGCTGTGAAATACTGTTGATCATTTGATTATTTTCAATTTGACAGACATTGTTTTCTTGGATACCCAAAAGCAGAGGCGGCCCTAGGCATAGGCCGTATAGGTGGTCGCATATGGGCCCACGGTGTCAGAGGTCCCTAGGGGCCCCACACCTAAACGGCCCTCACCTGACACTGGTACCGCCACTGCCAGCAGAATACTGGCCTGCCGGAGAAGCATCGACATAGCTTCCTGGCAGCCGCAAATGTGTTCTTAGAAAGATGCTGTGTTCTTAGGTCATGCTGGTGTCATGTCATAATAGCATGAGTGCACCGCAGAGAAACCAGTGGTGTGCAATGCAGACTGCTGGGTGACAGCTTTCTAAAGGTAAGATCTTGCAATTTTGTTTTAAGGGGCGACAATGTATAAATGGGTATGGAGAAGATATTATTGTATTACAGGGAGTTGGGCAATGTGCACAAAGGGTTATAGTGAGAACAGTGGGCTGACAGGTATAGAGGGATCAGGGGCAGAAGTAGCGAGCTGGATATTGAGGAAGCAGAGAGAGGAAGGGTATACAGCACTGGAGAGATTGGTATTGAGGGATCTATAGGGAGAGGACTATATAGGGAACAGGTTGTGTAGAGGTAGAGGTGAAAAAAGTGGAGAGAAGAAGCAGTAAAATTATATGAGAGACACCAAGGTGAAAAGTAGGTGGGGAAAATATAAGGGGGGACTAAATAGAAACAACTAGATAGTGTCTAGTTACCACTCCCCCAAAGTCATTTTTGGTGCTGTAACTAAATCTACCCACACACACCCTAGCATAGGAGACACAAGGTACCACCCAAAGTTTTTTAGGGGGGAGCTGCGCTGAGCCCTGAGCCTCTGTTAAAAATTTTCNCCTGGGGCCTCGCAAAAACACACAAAAACCTTTTTTATTTAGTTTTTTTAACAATTTAAAAATGTGGGGTTTAGGACATAATCTCCTCTAACACTCAACTCTTTTGTGCTTGGCAATATGACAAAAATTTGCCATCAATTTGTCAGCAAAACTCAATGGTTAGTAAATTCTTAAACATACATGTGGANCATGTTGGAAATAACCATGGAGATTTAAAAAACGGCAAACAAGCGATTTGGCAGCGCGATGCTGCTTAGTTAAACACCAAAGCACCACCATATTTACTAAGCAGGGAGATTGCAGGGAGAAAAGTGGGGATGTTGCCCATAGCAACCAATCAGATGGAAACTCATATTCTCCAGTATGTAAAATGAAACTGAGAGCTTGAATCTGATTGCTGGCCAGGTTTATAATTTATTTTTAAGGAATGGGGCAGTGAGTAAAAGGAGTTAAAGGTAACAGGGAAGGTGTTCATACAAGACCATGGTAATATTTGGTGTCAGAGTTGTCAATAAAGATCACAATAATAATTAACTATTCAGAATAATCACTTTCTGTCAACACAAAGAAAGCAGTCAGGGTACAGATGGTTTTATTAACTCTGAAGATACCTTCACTTTCCTTCTGTATTAGTTGCTTGTTACTTGCTACATAGCTATGAATGGAACAATAATAATAAAATACGTAATCAGGGTGCAGGGTAAGATTTCCTTTCATTCTCAGTCTCTGTTTTACATAGCTGTCTAATTCACATCATGTATTCTGTCATATGTCTCTACATAACTGTCTAATACATGTCAACTTTTTCCAGTGACCAATATACAATATATGGCTCATTCTAATGATGATATGCAATGCAGGAGGCATCCTATTAACCAATATACCGAGAATTTTAGTAACAAATTCCACAAAACTGTCTAGTGGCCTGAATACCACACTTATAACATTATAGTCAATTTAATCATCTATTAAAACAAGCAAAATTGAAATGATCAGTTAAGTATATATATAGAGCATCTTAGTGGTGTATGCTAAAAATTAACCCAATTTGTAATCCTTTCATAAGGCATTAAAGAGGCACTTTTATTCAAAACTTAAATTATTAAAATATACCATAGAAAGAATTAAGTGATTTGTATCTTGCCAGGTAAAGTGTCTGGTGCAAGACAAGCTTTCTGGCACAGCTGGCGCTGATACGGTTTAGGCATTGATCCTTGATCATTAGATGTAGAACAGACAACCTGCATAAATAGAATTATAATTTACTTTAAAAATAATAAACAATGTATAATATAGATTAGTTAAAAGAATCAAATATTTCTTTATGATTCCATGCTCATGCTCCATACAATAACAGGTCATCCTGCATATACAGGATCTTGCATGAAGACGAGTCATTTGTCCACCCAGATCAGCCACCCTGCCCATGTGTTCCAGTACTGACCATGGGATGGTACTGTTGACCCTGAGGCGTGCGCTGGGGTGGGAGTAGANGGCCATGATCCGTTGAAGGAAGGGGGGACCCAGCCCTATGTGAGTGAGGACTCCCCGCATAAAATCCCAAGCCACCCGATCAAAGGCCTTTTCGGCATCTGTGGAGAGGAGGACTAGCGGAGTCTTGTGGGAGTTGACCCAGTGGATGAGGCTAATGGCCTTAGACGTGTTGTCCCTAGCCTCGCGACCGAGGACAAAACCCACCTGGTCCGAGTGGACCAGGGAAGGCATGAGATCGCCCGTAGGGTGATTGGGCCGCACGTCCCTACCGGGGTGCAGTTCTGGGTGCTCTCTCTCCCTCCCGGCTCCATTGCCTCCCTCAAACAATCCCTCCTTCTCCATTTCGCCAATGCTGCCCGGGCCGTGATTCCAGTTNACTGGCGCTCTACTACACCCCCCACGATCTCGGAATGGAAACAACGAGTGGAGTTCTACAGGTCAATGGAGGAATTGATTCTCTCGGCTACCGACCGATATCAGGAATACACTGCCACCTGGCTTCCCTGGCTCTCCTATGTTGACCCGCCTCTACCTGGGCCGGTCTCCTAGTGACTCCCGTGCACAGCTCCCCTAGCTCGTGTCCCGCTAGACGTGCTACCTTAGCCCCTCCCTGGCATGCCCTCCCCCCCTCCCTCCCTCCCTTCTTCCCCCCCCTCTCTCCACTTCACCCTCTCCCTTTCTTTGGTTTGCGCAGTTCCTACAGGTGGCTCTGATCGCCTGTGTTTCCGTCAGTGCCCAGTCACCTGGGATCTGCTACACGCCACCTGTTCCTGATGATTGAGTTGTACTGCATTGTTCCTTATTGTTTATTCTGTCTCATGTTCAATCTCCTGTTCTGCGGTTTGTTATAAATAAAGAATTTATACTGACCATGGGATGATAAGTTAAGTGATCACTCAGCAGTAATGCTGTATGTAAATAAACACCATTAAATGGTAGGAGGTTTCACTCATTTCAAACACACCTGTCTGACATAGTTCATTCCATGATGGAGAACTCACACTGTGTTTTTGCTTTCTACTGGTCTCCTACACCAGATAATCATTCCATCATTCCAATTATCTGCAGTGAATATATATCATGCAATATGCATTGGGTTTGAGGGATACTTAAGGCAGCAGTGTAAGCCTGATCTGTCCCCTCGCACNAGACATGCCCACAAAGGTCACATATAGACCAAGATCTGGTCCACAGTGTATCAATATATTGTATGCATTAACTAATTTTATGGATACTATTTTGTTTATACTGTGGAGTAATATGATGTGAATATAACTCTAAGGGCTAAAAACATAGATTCATACTTTCAAAACTGCTGTATGCAGCCTTCCTTGCAAACAAGAGGAAACTGCTCCCCTATTATACCCTGACCCCTACCTTAAAACATATGTGCTTTCCACAGGAGCAGAGAGCAAGGTATAGACCTCCTCTCTGCTCTCAGCTACCTCCTAACTGACTAACCATCAGGCTTAACATCATGACGGATGGGAAGTAAACTGGGGTAAAGTTACAACACTGGTAGAATGTCCTTCTTATACTATTTACATACGTCCCCCTCTGATCTCACCCTAGGCAATGACGCCAATGATTTATTTTTGGAATGTGGCAAAGGCAATCAAGAAACATTTTGCAGAAATATGGATTCAAACCATAATGATAAGGCTTATTGTGGTTAGGAAAATCCTAGCAGTGTCAGAACTTTTAAAGTATGCTAACTTACTCAGGGCTTCCTCACAAATTTCTCATTGTCAAAGAACCGTTCTTGTAGACCTATCTTGTTTCCTTGTTTCATTACCTTTTAAATATAATATATTCAATCAGCCTGAAGTACTGTCTGAGTACCAATATGTAAAGCTAATCTTTATAGACTCATTAACAACCAGCTTGTTGACTCTGGCAGATTTGCAAATAAATCCTACAAAAAGTATAATGAATTCATAAATAAAAACAATCTAAATGGCAAATCTGTAAATATATCTCAAAATAATAAATTCTCAAAACATAATAAAAGTTTCTATATATTTAATTTTTATATGACTACTTTAAAATAAACAGATAATCTGCTTAAAGTAGATTAAGTTACCAGGGTAAATATGTAGAAGATATTATGTTCATAACATAAAACATCAGTCTTTTCATTTGATGTGATCATGTACTTGTAAGTTGTTGGTTGAAAAAAAAAAATCTTTTATAGTGAAAATATGAATCATTATTATTTATGTTTTCCTATGGATCTGTTTGCCACTACAGGAAATGTAAATCAGATCAACATCATTTTTTAGAATGCCCCAAAGAGCCTTTTACTCCTACATTAGAATAGAAAATGTCCTTCTAAATGCACTCTTAATATGTAAAGCTACTATATCTTGGCTCTAAATAAGCCAGATCTGAAATACATACAAAATAAGGCAGATGAGGAACAGGTCATGAGAGACTATCGGGCGCAAAAATCAATCCTAAACAGCTATTTATATTAATGCAAAAAAGGTACACAGTACTCTGTCATGATATATGCAGCAGTGGGAGATAGCAAAGTCCCACCAGTGAGAATAAGAGCCTGCAATTCTTGATAGGCAAAGTCACACATGTGAGATAAAAAGCTGTGGATATAATGTATGTCCCCTGCATGTATTCTCTGCTGGATTTTCTTTAGATTTTTAGATGACAACCAGAAAACACTTATTCAAGGTTAGGTATTACACTCGTGGCTTGTAATAATGATTTCTTTATAACCCAAAGATTGCATCTGTGAATGGCATCATTGTACACTACTTTCTGTTGCAGTACATACTCCTTTTATTTCCATGTGTGTCTACATTCATAGTTTTATTACAGGGCATATTGACNATGCATGGCATTACCAAGATTTAAGTCTAGGGCACAACAAATGTAATTTTAATAATTAAGGACCTGATTCAGACTTACAATCCTGCTGCTCCCAGAGATTCAGGTGCAATGACAGCAATAATCTGATGGCAGATTCCTGATTAATCNGTGGTCGGCCTATAATTGCTGACATAACATTGGTAATAATTCTACAATGTCCTCAATAACAATTTGATTTCTTTCCCCTCACAACTTAAAAACATGGCCCACTAACCAATGCTACACATCTGCACAAACAGGCACAACTGCTGTCAGTTGCACAGTTGTATCAAANACACCCACAAATGCACAAAATTGTTAGCATACACCCAACCCCTATATATAATACAATACGAATATATATTTGTACTAATATACATATATGGCTTTCACTCCCCCACCACAAGTGCATTGTGCAAAAGAGGTGCATATACAACATAAAAATATGTTAGCTTTCAATTGCTCCAAAAAGAAAGCTGTATCTCTACTCTATTTGTAAAGAAGAGGTTGATTCTTTACTGCGCTGTACTGCTACATATTGAGGATGTTTGTGGGTATATGANATATGTCAAAACCCTGTGTCCCTGGACTAATGGGGTTCCTTTCTCAGTCCCCACCTCCAGTACCGTACCCAAGAATCCTTGGTTACTGGTGAATTAATTGTTAAGATCTAGTCCTGCGCTTCACAGGTTATTACATATATGTATGTAGGTTTAATAAAGTCAAACATTTGGCAAATCTATTTTCATTATAAACATATATGTTAAAAAGTGCTTATCAATCATATNTTTCAAGTATATTAGTAGAAGGCTGCAGCATAGCTACGTAGTTCCCACAGTGTGACACGTCTTCTCTAACCTGAGACCTAATTGCGATAAGGCGTTTGGCAGGNTCTGACACAGGTACAGCTGCCTAATGTACTGCACAGATGCTGCACAGAAACAGCATGTTTTAGAAGTCACTAATTCCTATCCATTACAGCCACTCTGCAATATGTGCCTATGTGATCCAGATGTGTAAGTGCAACCCTNATCTAGATCTGCACTTAGACCTAATTTTTTAGATGTAAGTATGGAATTAATAATGTACAAGAGCTCTGTGTAGAGCTCTGCACTAGTATAACAGGGTGTTTGTTTCACTATATGTACATGAACAAGTGGACATTTTAATGCTACAGCGAATGAAGTAGCAGCTTAGATTCTCTGACTTTCTTGGTAGAATCTTGCACCAGTTCAGTGCTGGTGTTAATCTTTTACATTTTTATAATAAGAAGTTTCAAAACAAACGCACATTTTAAAGATGTTTTTAACAACAATAATAATAATAATAATATTGCACATGAGCTGATGGGTAAACTTCTACATTTCACACAATGACGTTTTTTTAATAACCATTTGAAAGTCCCGATGAGCATGCATAGATACTACACATGCTTTAACAACAGTGGCGCTGACCCAGAGTTGAGCATACACCAGTTTTTCCATGCAGAACCGCAGAAACAAGTCGCACTGTGCATGCTGTATGGCAGCCAGCATAGAGAGATGAAGACACTACTACTGTCCCACTTGCTGTCTCTGCATCGTTTGCTCTGTGANTTCCACAATTTTTAACTGCCTTATGCTTACACATTCTCAGGGAGTGGTGTATGTCATAGGCCCAGGTCAAGTTCAACAAATGATCAAAAATAGAATCTAGAATTACAAAATCATTTTGAATACATAAGAAACTGACAGACACTGTGGCTGTACATGATGCATTCACTGCCCATAAACACGGCAGCAAAGATTTTACGCTGACGTTTTTCCCTGTGTGCTAAACAGAGTTGTATGTTTCTACAGAAACAAGATGCTGCTTAGATCACACAGCGCCCTGGGTCCATCAGAGGGAGGCCGCTTCAGGGAATCTGCCCAACGGCCACGCTTCCCAATTATGGCCCTGTCGTGACTTACCATCCTGCTGTTATAGATACCAACATTTATAAGTATCACTTTGAATTTGTTTTATGAGTTCTGTGTGTTATTATACCAGTGATTACATTTGTTATGAACATTTTTTTTTACATATTTGCTATACCCCATACATGCTGAATATCCTATTTTGTAATTCACACAATTTTTTATATTTTTTTCTAGACCAATAATGTTTTTAATACAGACCAATAAAACACAATTTTTTATATTTTTTTCTAGACCAATAATGTTTTTAATACAGACCAATAAAATGTATTTTTAATAATTAAATAGTTACATGTACGTGTTTGTCAGAATTCTTGCATTAATGTTATATAATTGACAATAAGTAGCACCTCCATAACAATATTTAGGAGTATGCAAGCNCTAATGTTGAGGGTACGTGCTCGGTTTCTTGTTATTTTAATACAAAACAAACCCTACAAAATCTTTAATAAAAGTTATTTGATTAAAAATAACTTTTTAAAAACAGTGAACAATTAAACAGAGCTTTTACTTTGGCGCGATCATTGATCGCGATACAATAGCATTCCAAACAGTGAAAAGTTTGATTGGAAAAATAAGCGTTTCACAGAAGCGAAAGCAGCTTTCATTTCATNTCAATAAGAATAACACACCTTTTCTAATTGACATATTGTGGAGCTTGATGTTCTCTCTAACGCATCAGAAGGTGTGTGGACAGCAGTACGCCCATATTTCTGTGCTTGTTCCGGTGCACATTAAGCGTGCATATTATGCAATTGGGATCCTGGGGGGGGCGGCACAACTGACCCAGATTAAATGACGAATGTCTGTAATAGACATCCTTCTTCCTGGCAGTGGCTGCTGCTGTGGTGCATGCAGGTGATGGGTAATGGGATTGTTGCCAACTGCTAAACTTCTGGGCGCTCTGTCGACAAAGCCTGAAATATGAACATTAGGCTCCCTAAGCTTCTATGTTATAACATAACTGAACATNCAAGTGTAGAAGCAAAGGTAATCTAATGATGTCAGGTTCTGCAGGCAGAGAATGGACGCCTGTCAATCANAGAGTCAGATCCCCGGTCCATCCAATCAGGGAGTCAGACGCCATGATTGCATATGCAGGGCATCTGACTTTGAGTGACAGGCACACAGGAGAGGGGGTTGTTAGGCTTAAATTTGCCTAGGACATCTAGAGACCTAGTGCTGCATGCACAATGTTCATTCTCACTGAGCTTCCTCATGACAAACAAAGTACAGGCCTGAATCAGGTCCTTAAAGTGCTAGAAATAAAATGCTTCAGGTGGTACTTTGACAACTGACAATAAAACAAACAGTTCTGGATCACATCCTCATCTCCTCATGTATGGCTGTGCTATTTTCCCACACTTCCAGTTTAAGTCTGTCCTGTGATCATGCTTCACTACCTTGATCCTAATGATCTCATCTCCCAGGCTCCCAAATGAACATCAATCCTTTTTCTCATAAGGCAACAACTGCCAATACTTGCCTGTGTCTGTTGGTAAGGGGTATTCTACCGTAGTAAAGGCAAGAATTTAGTGTTTCTATGAACCTGCAAAAACCAGAAATACCATATATATTTTTGCATACATGTAGAATACTTTCACTTATAGCACACAAATACTGAACATCTTTCATTTTATAATGTAGAGTTGATATAAGTAATCCTCTTAATATTAATTATTGCTTCCAATTCTGGATTGCCCCCACTTCTGCTACCTGATTACGATAAAGATTTTGTTTAACCTTTTGTGCATTTTTAACCTTCCGAGAAAATNTTACACATTTAGATCTGAACTTTACTATGGTCTTTCTTTTTGCCCATGTTTCCCTTTGACTGAAATGATTACTGTAAACATATTGCTGTTTTTACTTCTAATATAATGAAATTAACCAGTTGAAGCCGCCACTGTTTAGTTGCATGCTTTCTCACATGACAACCTTTTTATTGTCATTATTTAAGAGTCTTGAATTTTATANATTCTCTGTTTCCCTTGTGACATTGCTTAACATTGTGGTGACTTACAGCTATATCTACTTGCATGTATTCTTATAGACAATGATGGCATGCTATTTGTACATATACAGTTAACTCCATAAATAGAATGTAGTACAGGGTAATCCCAGGAAAGGGTCATCATCTAAAGTTTACCACGGGTGGCAGTATATTTTACCTTCAGTTCAGGTTTTCCACACTATGAAAAATACAGGTTTTTCACATTGATAAGATATGTTTTAAACGCTATAAAACCAACTTTATAACTAAAGCCAGTTTTCACATTCTATATCAGGTCTGTGTTAAATAATTTCAGTACAGATCAACTACACAATTAAATAATAAAAATGTATCAGAACACAGTTGTTTACCCAGTGGGAATGTATCTTTTTTTTCCTTATGCAGAATGATGGCTTTATTACCATAGATATTCACATGTGGGATTATGAAACCATCAAGTCACATAAAAACAGATATATCCAATGTTACAAGACTAAATTAAACTGTTTTTGCCCAGCAGAAGCACAGAACCACATTTGAAAACGCATTCACCCTTTACAAAGTTCCATCAGTAGCAACTCTGTATAGGTCTTACTGAATATGAGCATACTTTTGAAAATGTGTATGTGAAAATAGATGGGCGCTGTGTAATGCAGCAGCCTACATAAGCTTGCATTTAACGTATCTTTTTTTAACTATTATTCATTCAAGTTCATTTATTTTTTGTCTTCAAAATATCATAAACCATAAAATAGATGAAATTCCTTTTAAACAAGAAGAAGAAACCTTTTAAATATTTAAATCAGTATACAGTAAAATGTCAGTATAGTGTTGTGTATGCAAAGGGTTTATTAGTNCTAACAGACAAGGCATTAACCTTTATAAAAATACATGATTGCGTANCTCTGGACCAGGTCCATTGTATTAAGTTTTGACAATGTAACGAAACCATATATAAAACACATGCTGCATACACTATACTGTGCTATTTATTTGTTTTGTAAAGCCTGCATAACAGTGTACAGCCACATATTTTATTTCAAGCATTTTTATAAAATGTAGATTATAATTTCTGAAAGGTATTCCTTTGCTCTAATCTTATCTATGTTTCTTTGTTTAAAATCTGTATAATAACTAAACAATTTGATTAATTTACATGCATTTTTTTGAAGGGCGTGCTCATTTTTAGTGCAATCTATTCAGAGATGCTACTATCAGAACCTGGGTTAGGACGCACTTGTTATTGATAGCATGTTTGCAGTTTCGCTGTGCATAAACTCTCAACCCAGAGGCTGCAAATGAAAGCATGTATTATGAAAAAATTGTATATTCTACAGCATTTGAAGAAAAAATATCATTGTCTTAGTTTATGAATGTGATATAGATTTAACATATTTAATAGTCATTAGATAACATGCAATGAATATTATCTGGTTTTTATTCCATTTCAGTTCATGTATTGAAAGCACATAAAAAATGGTGTAGGTGCATTTGGGAGTAGTATGAATAGTTATCTCCTTAGTAGAGTCATAAAGAAGTAAACAGTAGGCTTGTATGAAGATCTATTGGGCCCTACAGTGCCATTGTCTTCAAAAGGAATTTAAAACAAATTGCTGAGGGCCAGTACATAATTTAAAGACTCACTGCAATTTTATGACTTGCTAATGTTCCTAATTACATGCCCGTGCAAGGCTTAATTAATTGGGGGATGTAGCAAAAAGTGGAGCCTATGTTTGTTATCACGGTTCCACTGCATTGATTTTAGTGCCTACTGAGAATTTAGGACCTCTTTATTTGTACAAAGAAAATGCAAGTCTTTAGAAAAAAAATGCACATAACGATCAACCCCTTGCTGCTATCTAATATACTTTTCTCTACTTAACCAAAGTGCTTGTAATCATATTTTGTAAATGTTGGTGCTGTTAATTGCATTGTAAGAGAAAATAGGTTCTGCTTGGCTGGTTGTGGAGAATTTGAAGTTTTTTTTTCTTCCCATTCCAAGTGCTTTAAGAAGTATTCATGTAATCAAGCAAAACTACAAAAGTTTTTTAGATTTTATTATTTAATTTTTTTAAAATTAAAGCTTCATCACTTTAGAAGGTCTGCATTTTATTTACAAGAAAACATCAACTATCTTATGCTTATCTGCCTATATTAGAGGAAATAAACTTGCTATTGTTTTCATGGAAAATAGTACTCATAACTCATGCAAGCAAAGTATGTTAAGAATTTTAATATAACATTAAATAATTTTACTATAAGTTAAAAAGAAAAAGAACAGAATTAACATTCTAGCTATATTACTGTTCTGAAAGATCTGTAGAATATAACAAAAGTGTGAATTAAGCCATTTAGTGCAAGCAAATCAAAGTTATGAATTATTCTTTCAAAATGAATATACACTATAATAAATTACTTCAATAAATACTCGAATTTAAATAAGAAAATATAATGTTAGTGGAGTAAAGAACAAAGTATACTCTATATTTTATAACCTGTTTTGCAGCAAAGTGTTATAAAAGTTTAAAAGACACCTCTATCAAATGGCAAAGTCTAATCACAATGAATTGATGAATATTTAACAATTTAACGATAACAATAAAGAATACAGACTTTCTCCAAAAATTACTTTAGTGTGATATTTTTAAAGTTTGCAGTCAAGTATTTATCTTTTAACATGGTGAAGTAAATGAGGTATTGTGACATTTGCCTTAACACAACACACAGCCAGGACTNGATCAAGAGTTTTAAGTACATGTAGAATGCGCTTGCACAATTTTCGCACAGAGACAGATGAGGACACAGGCATATAGGCAGCAGGGCTCCCATTTTTCCTCACTCACTACCATTCTGAGCATGTGCAGTGCTCACTCCCGCTGCACTTTTACCTGAAAAACAGGAAAAACAGAGTTTGGCATAAACAACTCTATTTATGCCCAGGGCCGCCAAGAGAAATTTTTATTTCCCTTACCTTCTTTACTGTTTCTCAACATTCTTTCTCTTCCGTCCTTTCTCTCTTTTTTCTTTAGTGGTCTGACAGAGGGATATGGGACACAAAATTGTCACTATCATGTAATTATCTCTCTCTCTCTCTCTCTCTCTATAAATATATATATATAATGTATATATACTGTATATGTAATTACGATGGCATGAAATAGAGCCAAACAAAGGAATTTTGTTAAGTCTGTTTAGGGAAGACAGTGTAAAGCCTGTCTACTCACCTGGCTTCAGGAACAGTCTCTCACCATCACTTGCCTCTCTGAAGGGATACATTATAAATCTTTAAGGTCATAGTNNAGCATAGCCTAGTGACTTGGGCTACAGGCTGCTTGTTCTGCTTATACATAAGAGCAGCTCTCCCTGCTGCCCTGGCCCAGATAATTAGTACACCTTCCCTCCCCCTCTTAGTGGCACTGGTTATTTCCCTCAGTTGA
>JABWIB010008934.1:6092-18769 GCA_016617825.1 Platyplectrum ornatum | reverse complement strand
GCACAAGTGGGATTATATCAATTGCTTTTATTTCTGGTACCAGAACATTTTAAACTGGAACAAGCCATATTGCATGTGGATATACAATATAGTAGATATCTATAGTGGTTTATATAGGTATATTTTATACTTTTATTTATATGTGTTAATAAAATCGTATGTAACTACTTTTGCTTCAGCCGAATTTATATATAATTATTTATATTCTTATCACAAGTGTTATTAATTATAAATTCAAAGTCAAATATATAAATCCGACCTGGCGCCGTTATTCTGTAAACAGTACATAAATTGTAAGGTAAGTCCTTCGATTTGTTTGGGAAAGTTGTCCTGTAATTTTACCCTCCGTGTGGTATGTCTCAATATATATTAAAAGAAGAGAAAGTATATATAGTGAAGATCGTACTATAATATGTCAAGAGACTGGTATTCAATCTACTCACAGATTGTTTCTCTTGGTAAAAAGCTCTTCCAATATTACTGTTGATCCTGCCGTCCGTCTATTACACCGTACAGGTCCTCGCGATGTCCGTCCTCCGACCGTTCCCGAGAATACACGGAGCTGAACCACTTCAATATCCGCCCAGAGATCACATGTGTTAGAGTGCCGCTGTGAAGCCCTCGGTGGAAACACGGCAATAGTCCAATATATATTGAGACATACCACACGGAGGGTAAAATTACAGGAGGACAACTTTCCCAAACAAATCGAAGGACTTACCTTACAATTTATCGAAGGACTGTTTACAGAATAACGGCGCCAGGTCGGATTTATATATTTATTTATTGACTTTGAACTTTTATTTTGGGGAGTGGGTAAAGGTCCCCTCATATAAACAGATCGGCGGCCGTTCAGCGCAGAGGAGCTGATATATATATATATATTATAGTGTACTGTTATTAATTATAGTTAGCGCACACCTGCATTTTGTTTTCCAATGATAGTTATCAGGCAGTTAAAGTATGGGCCAACGTTTCAAACGCCATCACGGTGATTTTCATCAGGGCCAACCGCAGCAAAGCAAACAGTAAAAACAATACAATTTACAGACCTGTATGAAAACACTCTATATATATAAAAGAACAAAAGCACATGGTTACCCTACCTGTCAGTGCCTGTGTCTCAGCGCTGTCCAGCCCAACCCCCATACGGCAACGAGTCCGGGAGCCAGTAGGCACACTAATGGAAGCCAATATCCCACATCACATATAGAGAAACGCCGTAAGGGTCCACCAAGAATTTTACTCCCATAGTAGGAAGAGTTGAGGCATCCGAGAAATAATGAAATTTCAGAACACAGCACCTACAAGTCTTTATCATTTTTTTGTGGATCAAGGAGGCTCAATGTCTATGCATTTAAAGCATGCTGGGACATGTAGTTTTCCAACATCTGCAGAGCTGTTGCCTAACCCTGGTTTAAACAAACAAATGGTTTAAACAAACAAACTTACAAGGCCTTTCTGCTTGTGGTGGACCACCACAAGCAGAAAGGCCTTGTAAGTGGCTGGTGGCTAAACATGTATGAGCATATATATTTACCATGTATGTGACGGACGTTTCTGCCATTTTATTTATTATATAAAGTAGCATAGTCTGTCGCTGGCTAATAGCATGAGTGCTGGGGATTCTTCTTTGTTTTTGTGTAAAATACCCTTTTTCCTTTCAAGCACCTGCATTGTATTAGCTTACAGACCAATGTGCAGACTCCATTTTGTGTGTTTATATATATATATATATATATATATATATATATATATATGGAATAAAGAAGTTATTTTGATCTATTATGATAGTAGATTTTTTTCTCTGGAGTGCTGACTCAAGGTTTCCTTGTGACGGAATCTGTGTATATTGTCTATTTGGAGCTGTGCACCCATTTTCCATGTAGTCATTTATTATTGTTATTTGATGTGTAGCTGGCCTAAGAAATCCTATTGATGGGTTTTGTGAAGAGTGTTGATTCATTGGGGCCATGCTCCATCCTATATATATTTTTTTATTTATTTTTATATATTTTGGTTTTTACTTGATTTTTACATTTGTGGACGTTTACAGTAATTTAACATTTCCCATCTAATGGTTCTGGTGATAGAAAAAGTGAATTTGGAGATTGGCACATTAAATAGTCAGTTAACTGAATTGGAGACCACAGGATGTGAAGTTTTAATAACTGACACGTCTGGTGATTGGCTGAATAAACTCGGACAAGGGATACACAAATTTGAGGAGGAGCTTCTCGATTTTAAGAGAAAAAAATATAAGAAAGTAAAAGAGGATTACCGCGAGAATAGAGTATACTTTTGAACCTCCAACAGTTACATGAGTAGGTCTAAACAATTCTCCCAACGTAACAACAACATCCAGCCAATAGATAAGGGCGGTGTGGCTGTTATGAACAGGGATGATTATTTAAATGAAATATTGAGACAATTATCTGATACATCTTGTTACAGGGCGCTCAATTATGATCCTACGATGGAATATAAGAATGTGGTTGATAAGATTTTACAGGAAGGAGTGATGAAGAAATATATTTCAGAGGAGACTGCACGTTTCCTAAGACAAGATACACCGGTAATACCAATAATCTATATACTTCCTAAAATTCATAAATCTCTAGTTAAACCACCAGGGTGACCTATTATTTCAGCAGGAGACTCCCTGTGTCAACCTATTTCTCAAATCATTGATTATTTACAGGAGATTGTTCAGATCACTCCGAGCTATATACGTGACACAACTGATTTTTTTCAGAGGTTGACTACTGTACATCATCTAGCAGGGAAATGTATTATGGTCACTATGGATGTAACCAGCCTATATACCAACATCGCACATGAAGAAGGTATAAAGGCAATTTCTGAGATGTTGAGAACATATACATGTTCTCATGGGCCCACCTGCACAATTTTTGTTGGAATTGATTCGATTTATTTTGACTCATAATTATTTTTTGTTTCAAAACACTTTTTATTTACAGCAGCGTGGTACGGCAATGGGATCAAATATGGCCCCATCGTATGCTAATATTTTTATGCATCACTTTGAGAGTAAACACATTTATAATACAGTTGAATTCACTGAGTTTATTCAATTTTTTGTTCATTTTATAGATGATTTATTTATTCTATGGATGGGAACCCAGAACAACCAGGATACATTCATCGTAAAACTGAATTTAATCAGTGATTTAATCAAATTTACAGCAGAAACGAGCAGCGAGTCCATCCACTTCCTTGATGTGCAGATCAGACAGGATGCTACATCTTTTGACATCACATTATTCCGTAAAGAGACTGATAAGAACACTTTGTTACGTGCCAAAAGTTTCCACCCACAACCCCTGAAGACAAGATTGCCTTATTCGCAAATGTTAAGGGTGACAAGAATTATTTCCGACAAAAAAAAGCTGCCACAGGCTTTGAGAGAAATGACCATGAGGTTTCATGACAGGGGGTATAGTAGCAGAGAGGTTAACAAAGCGCTTGATAAATGTCTTAAATTAGAGAGGAGTACTTTACTAAACACGGTTAAAAAAGAAACCGCGCAGAGGACTACTTTTGCATCTACATATTCCACAATGTCTATGGAAATTAAATCAGATTTTCATAAATACTGGTTTATTATGCAGACAGATCCTAAGATTGGACATCTCATGGGGTGTCCACCCCTGTTCTGTTACAAACGTAGTTGCAATTTACATGACAAATTAGTGAAGACTGATGTCCCAATTGTTAATACACGGACATGGTTGTCTAGCACTCGCAATGGGTCTTTTAAATGCAGTGGATGTTTGAATTGTAAACATCTCGTTGTAGGCGATGTATTTAAGGATCTTAGAACAGGCATGGTGCATGAAAGTATATAGTATATGCAATTACTTGCCCATGCCCCAGAACTTACATAGGCAAATGATGCACATGTTTAAGGAACGGATGGCTTTACATAGGTCATCCATTAAAAAGGCCTATGGAGGCATCCGGATACACACCATGATGCACAACTAAAAATTTCCAGGAACTCACAGAGAGTACTGCAAGTACATTTTAATATTGAGACTATGGATTTTAACTCTCTTATCCTGGATCGCTAAGGACATTATTTTAATTGATGCATGAAACCGCTTACTGCTGCTTGCTTTTTGATGCTTTTACCAATGGCGTTCTACCATGATGCTGCTGTTTTAAAATATGTCTCTTTTTTAGAATATGCTGCACCTTACTTTGCACTTTTTGGAGATATTTTTTTTTGGTGTACGTTTGAGAACCATCTGATGGAGAAGATTTATGGAATAAAGAAGTTATTTTAATCTATTATGATAGTAGATTTTTTCTCTGGAGTGCTGACTCAAGGTTCCCATGTGACGGAAACTGTGTATATTATGTATATATTTTCAGTGCCTTTAGTGATCTCAGCGGGTCGTGCCTTATAAGCAGAATATAAAACACTGAGAGAACGCAATAGTGTGATATTGTAAAACACTGGTTATCAGAGAGAAACCCAAAGTAAAAAGTATCAATCTTTACTGTAACCAAATAAAATCTGCATACCAGAACACAGAAGGTAATATACACGTAGGTACAAAAACCAGAGGCTTATCTGCAGTTGGTGCTGTCAGCTTACAGGAGATCCTCGTTCACCTTCAGGAACCGCTTCAGTGGTGCTGTCGGTAAGTGCAGGGAAACTCTGGGTACAGTAGATACATTCAGGCTTCAAACGCACTTCGTCTAACGGTGCCGCGAATGTACGGTACCAGACTTCATCAGGGGTTAAAAAACAGTGTCTCATACTAGCAGGTTTTAGGAATTGAAACCCTTTGGCAAGTTCTTTAACACTTATTGGCAGTGCTGTGGGGATTCCCTCATCAGCGTTGCTGTCCCATAAGGGAATCAGGGTCTCTGACGTCACAATGAGACGCTCGCGGTGAGCGGGAGAAAGAGATTCAATCAAGCAGCTTGGTGGAGGGCAACATGTGTTTACATATAAGTGCACAACTGTTTACAGACAAAGATGAAAAAAACAACAGCATATAGGCATAATTAACAGCGTATTACATATATAACATATATATGCACACAGAGTATAATGCTAACATGAGTCCTTTCATTCAAAACCTATGTGTGGCTAAGACCGTAGAGGTGCTCTAGTCGGACCATTGGTCGGGTACAAGATAGCAGAGTGACTCTAATTGTCCTTTGTATAGGGCATGTTTCCAGTATTTTTACACAGTTGCTGCGGGACAACTAGGGGTATCGGGGTAATTAGTATAGATATATAGGAAGATTAGAGTTGACAATTGTTAAACTCCAAAAGTAGGGGAACAAACTCAGTTAATTTACTTTAAAGAGAAGGGGTAGGGTGGGATCCTGTGAGATAGACTCACGGATAAGTTATGTGCTCAATAATTAATATTTTACATAAAAGGGTAAAAGATACAGTAAAATGATTAAAAATAAGGATGTAAAATCAGACATAAAATACAGTACGTATCAAATAATAAAATAAAATAAAAAATAAACGATAATCATAAGTGACAGCTCGGAGAAACCACCATGAAAGATTACAAACCAATATAAGAATAGGAATAATAATAATAATATTAATAGAAGTAATAAAGTGATACTGATAGTAATAAAGCCCAATAAAACATCACTCTAAAAATTGTCATTGAGGCCAAGAGGTTTTNAGGTATTCAGCTGGTAGATCCAGTACATTTCTCTCTGTGACAAATTACGTCCCAGGTCCCCTTTCCTCTTTCCTGGACGTGCTCTAAAATTTTACCACTAAGGGGTATATTTACTAAGCAGGGAGATTGCAGTGAAATTCGAATTTGGGGAAGTTGCCCATGGCAACCAATCAGATTTGAGCTCTCAGTTTCATTTTACACTCTGGAGAATGTGAACTCAAATCTGATTGGTTGCTATGGGCAACTTCCCCAAATTCGAATTTCACTGCAATCTCCCTGCTTAGTAAATATACCCCTAAGTGTGTGCGATCTGAGTTGTGGGTTTTAACGAAGTGTTCAGAGACACGACAAACTGTTTAGTTTTAATGTTCTGTACATGCTCTTGGATTCGCATTTTAACCTGTTGCTTAGTTTTCCCAACATATTTGAGGTTGCAAGGACGCTCTAACATATAGATTATGGAGGTACTATTGCAATTCATAAATTTATAATTCAGGGATTTATCATGGTTTGAAAAAGATTTTACATGTGGTTTGACAAATTTGCAGATACTGCAATGTCCACACATGTTTGACCCTTTAATTTTTTGGCCCCATGGGTTTAATTCTTTTAGATTCCTGGACTTTTTGAATATAACCGATGGTTTTGAAGGAATTATCTGATTTAGAATCGGGTCCATACATGGTATGTTCCAGTGTTTTGCGAGGGTCTTTTTTATGAGTGATTCTGAGCTATTAAACCGTGTTATGAACGAAAGGCGTAGTTCAATTTATCTTTGTAAGTTAGAAGGGTCTTACTAATTGCACCTTCTACCATTTGGTCTGGGTAACCCCTCTCCCTAAATCTAGTAGTGTATAATTGTATTTGTTCAGTGCACACCTTTGTTTCGCTACAGTTCCTCATGACTCGGCAAAATTGGGAATAGGGGATGTTTTGTTTCCATAGCCTCAGGTGACCACTCTGGAAATCCAAATGCGAAACTAATTACATCACCTTTTTTTATATAGTTTGTTGTGATCACTTTCTGGTCTACCTCTGATAGCACAAGATTTTTCTGGGTATACATTGTAAGTGAATTTGAGATTAAAATCATTCTTTCAGATCTGGTATGTATCTATGTATCTTTTATAAAATTTAATGCAGTCTCTAAAAGGATTTCCATTAAAAACATAAGTTTCTTCCCACTCTCCTTTCTATAGGTTCGCAAAACTTGGGGAGTAAATCGTACCCATAGCATGGCTGTATAAAAAATAAAATAAAAAACTAAAATAATTGTGTTGTAAAATGAATAAAATTATATTACAAATGAACTCGCCATGCTCGTTATCTATTTCTGAATCTCTCAACAAGTATTTTCTTACTGCTTCAACACCATTTTGATGAGGGATGGCCGTATAGAGAATGGACGTCAATTGTGATTCCATTGGAAGTCCTCTAGTGCTTGCAATACTGACATTGTGTCCTTTAGAAAAGATGGTAATTGGACTACGTATTTTTTCAGAAACACGTCTAAATATTCTGAAATTTTGGAAGTAAGAGAACCTATGCCGGCCACAATAGGTCTTCCTTGGGTGTTTTTGAAGGTTTTTGTATATTTTTGGGAGGTAGTAGAATGTGGGTAATATAGGATTATTGACTAAGAGGAATTGGTATTCATCTTTATTAATAATTTTGGCTCTTAGTTACTAAGGAGAATTGGTCTTAGTTCTGTGAGGAAGTTCTTGGTGGGATCACTGGGTAGCGGTTTATAAGATTCTTGGTCTCCCAGGAGTCTATAAGCTTCGGCTTCATTATCCTGTCTGTTTAAGATAACTAGCCCTCCTCCCTTATCGGCCTGTTTGAGAACCAAATGTTTATTCTCTTAGGGTTTTTAGAGCATGTTGCTCTCTTTTACTTAAATTGGATTTTGGTTCCAGGGGGTTCCATATTATCTAAATCTCTTTTATCCAGTTCATAGAACATTTCGATCTGGCTACTTCGCCATTCTATGGGGTAAAATTTGGAGGGGCGTTTGCGTTTGGATTTATTGGCTATGTCCTCATAGTCTTTGTTAGTGGCTATATCTTTTCTGAAAAAATGTTGTTTCAATGTGATTTTCCTGATAAATTTATTTAGGTCAATAAATAATTAGAATTTTTTAGGTTTGGATTTAGGAGCAAAGGATAAAGCCTTGCTTAGTAGTGAAATTTCACTAGGTGATAGCTCATAATCTGAGTTCAATGGGGTTGTTCTTTTAATTTTTTGTTTGTTCCCTCCTCTTTTTCCCCTTCTTCTGGGTAATTTCTTTTTAATGGAGATGCTACCTGTATATTTTCTTTTAATTGGGTTTTCCTTTTCACGTCTGAGAGGGCCTGTGTTCTGGCTAAAAAATGTGGCTCAGTGTTAATTTCTTGTGAGAGGGAAGAGAAGCTATTAGTTAATGTCACTGTGTCGTTTGCAGGTGTAGTAGGTACCTGTTCATTATCTGGGGGGTCTGCCTGTGAGTTTGTTACTGGGTCAGTTCTAGTATTGTTGATTTTCAGATTATTCTTTGTTATAGCCTGGGGTATAGGTTTGGGAAAGTCTTTTTTCTTCCAAGATCTAATCTTCCCCTCTAAGTAATCAGACCTGTCTCTCTGGAACTTTTTTGCTTTGTTATGCCTAATTTCTTACTCTGCTCTCTCCATCTTTTTGTTTAAAACATTTAAGTTTGCCGTATAGTGTTCATGCTTGTCCTTATATAAAAAAAATAAAAATAATAATAAAAAAAATATATATATATATATATAGTGAACTATTAAATAGTTTTATTTATTTTATGTTATTTGATTTAATGATTTAGTTTAAAAAAATGTTATAATATATATTTGTTCTGAGAAAATGTTCCCAAAAAAAGCCAAACCAATTCCTAAAGCGGTCATTATAGAAGTATAGAAGTTGTTTTCCACAGCACTGGTTACATACGACAACAAATTTGTGACACAAATATTCTATTCTATTTTTTAATTAAACAAAATAATTTTTTTTAAAATGTTAACAAAACAGTGTCTGTGTCCTTCACCCTGAACTTAATGTATAAGTTGGTGGCATTCCTAGTAAGCAGTCATTCCCCCTCAAATATATATATGTTCCAGAGGGAGCCAAATTGATCAGAGAGTCTGGTTCTGTGCTGAGATATCAGGTGTCTCTCGGACGACGTCAGTCCACCTCGGCGTGTTGTGGTGTCTGGTATGGGGAGAGTCCTGTGTGTTGTTAATCTCCTGTGTGCACCTGGGGTGGCCAAGCCACTTGTGCAATAAGCAACCGGTCTGTGGGCCTCAGTACTGCACGCTGCTTGAGCGGTCCACACAGTCTGGCTTCTACAACACGTTTCATGCCGTTGGCACTTTTTCAAGTAGATACAGCTAGAAAGATCTGTGCTCCTTAAATAAATATGGAGATGCTATTATATTGGTTTCAGGTGTTCTCAAGTGTTCCCAATCAGGAACATTTCACATGTTCGTACATAGTATGAATACAATATAATAAATTTTTCTTTTCATTCATAATACTACCATTTGCTTCCATGTGTAAAAACAAAAATCAAATACTTAATCAAATAATTAATAAAAAATAAATAATAAAACTCAAAATCCAGTAACCCAGTGAATTACTCAAAGGTTAACCAACCATCTTATATGTGATTATATAGTGGTGTTATTGGCTAATTGTTAATATAAATAATTTCAAGACGCCCCAATCGTTAGATAAGCTGATTGTGTATATATGTGATGTGTAATCCTCTTTCCAAAGGTGATGCTACCTATCTAGATCAAATATAAATATACATATATATATATATATATATATATATATATATATAGACAGTATACTGAAAAATACCTATATTAAATGGCATCGAAAGGCTAATGAGTTATAAATCCCTTTTCATCAATATGTGTGTACGTTGAAGCAAAAATAGCCAAAGGAAAAAAGAAGAAAGAAGAAGGGAGATATTGTTTTAGATCCCTAAGGTGTTAATTTCAAGATGTTCATTGAGTCCCTCTGGTGCTATAGTTTGCAACTTGCACATCCACTGCATCTCTAGTTTACATAGTAATGTAAATCTATCTCCCCCTCTGGAAGTTTTGGGGATTATTTCAAGACCCACAACTCTAAAAAATCTTTCGGATTGGAACTGTGTCTTAAAGCAAAGTGTCTAGAAATACTGTGGGTCAAGACACCTTTTGCAATGTTCAATCGGTGTTCCCTAAAACAAGTTTTGAGAGCCCTAGTCGTACGTTCCACATACTGCAAGCCGCAAGGGCATTGCAGCATGTAGATAACGTACTTGGACTCACAGTTAATAAACTGTTTGATTAAAAAGGATTCTCCATTTACAGAGGATTTTACAAGTTTTATCCTATTACCTATATAGTTGCATGTAATACAGATGTTCTTATTACATTTATAACAGTCCACCACTTTCTGTAATTCCGTGAGCCAATTCGATGGGCCCTCATTTTTCTCTATAGTTGGAGGTCTTCTGTATTGGCTCGGGCCTAGAATAGACTTTAGGTTACGTTTTTTTCTAAATATAAAATTACGTTCTCTATCTAGGATCTTCCCCAAAATATTGTCCGACAATAAGATGTTATAATTACTTCTCACTATTGCTTTGATTTTGTTCGTTTTCTATTATATTTTGTGAAAAATTTTATTTGGTCTTTAATTTTAATATCAGATGCATTCGCATCTTTAGACTCTTTCTTTTTCACATTTTCATCTTAGTGGGCTCCTTCTTATAGGTACCATTCAATAGATCTTCTCTCTCCATTTTATTTATTGTTTGTAATGATTCATTAAGTAGTTTATTAGGATAACCTCGTTTTTTACAATTTTCTAGCATCTTAGAGGATTGTACAGTGAAATCAGCCTCATTTGAGCAATTTCTTCTTAATCTCCCCAGCTGTCCTTTGGGTATATTAGTTACCCATGGTTTATGATGCCCACTCCTAAAGTGAAGGTAGTTATTTGAGTCCGTCGGTTTTTCAAAATTTTTTGTCATGATCTTGCCTTCATAGGCTTCCAAAGTTAGATGTAGGAATAGTTCAATTTTTCAATAGTCAATAGTTCTTTCATTATAACATGAGGTAAATTTAAGATTATAATCGTTTTTATTTAGCTCCTTCACAAATAGCTCTGCCTTATCCTGGGTCCCCTTCCAAACTATGAATAGATCATCAATATAGCGATAATAGAGCACCCCCCACGCGGGACCTTTTAAAGGACCCCATGTATAGGTTATCGAAGCTCGGCGCGAACCTAGTGCCCATCGCAGTACCGAGAGTTTGCAGATAAATTACTGAATCGAAACTAAAATAGTTATGGGTTAATATAAACTCTATACTATTTAAAATGAATTGAACCAGTGTGGGTTCCAGATCTTCATCAGACACCAGAAAAGACCTTACTGCCTGTATTCCTTTCTTATGTGGGATATGCGTATAGAGGGCAGTCAGGTCTAACGATAAGAACGCGTACTGCTCCTCCCATTTGAAGTCCTTGAGTTTTTTAATCAGATCTAAAGTGTCTCTTAGGTAAGAATCTAAGCCCTTCACACATCTTGCAAATAATGATCCACAAAAGAAGAGAGGTTGCATGTCAAAGAATTAATGCCCGATATAATAGGGCGCCCGGGGGTGGGGGCAGAAAGGCTTTTATGCATTTTAGGCATATGAGAAAAATTGGGATCAATGGGTACTTATTAAAGAGAAACATGAAACAATCTTTAGCTATAATTTCATCTACAAGAGCCTTCTCAAGGAGAATTTTAAGAGCAATCTGATAGTCCATGGTAGGATATTTATCAAACTCACTGAGGTTAATTTACACTGCCCGGGGAGCTCTCCATATCTCCATTACATCAAATCTGGAACAGAGACCTGGTATATCTATCTCTCTCCTGGAACATCTTCTCGTATTCCGGTCTGTAAGAGCCCTTTTCTCCTATTTTGAGACTACACTGCTTGATAGGGTCCTAGTCTATATGAGAGACTGATCCATTTTACTGTTGTTGTTTCTATATACATTGCCCTGTAGAAGGGTTTCTGACTTATATATTATCTATTTTTATCTATTTGAGTAAAATTAATTTCTTTACTACCTGCTGCTTCCTTGTGTTTGTCTGTGTACCAGACATTCACTTTGTAGTTTATATAATAGATATATTAGTATCTTATTAGCGCGGTATATTTATATATATTTTACTACAGGAACGTTACTTCCAATAGGTGTCGTTAGAGATTCAGCTTGTTTTCCTAGAGAATAAGTTCCCAAAGTGGTCTATATGGACCTCCCCAGGGGTCGATTTCGACTTGCAGGGGATTCACATCATAGAGAAAAAATTGAGGGTGCATGAGATGTATATGGGGGTCCATGTGAGTACCCAGGGCCACACTTACCCTCCACACCTTGGACACGTCCTCGTAGATGCTCATGAGATCATGACTCTTGGATATGTGTCGGACCCCCTTTTATAATGGCCTGGACATATGTACAACAGAACCAGTTACATGATAATTATAGTGCAGATGAAGGTGATGTCTATCCTGACTGATCGACCATTTCCCAGGTGGAACCCTAGGAGCTGCACTGGTCAGCAGGCCTCCTGCATAATATTATATGTTCTATATCTAATATACTGTTATTATTTTATGTGATAAGGATTGGAATTGTACATTGTTTGTTGTACAGTCCCAGAGATGACAGTGTATGTTATCATAACTGCATAACCTGAAGAAGTGATCCGAGTTTCAAATTTTATGTAACTGGGACAATTTCAAGCCCTGGGTAATACCATGATGAGTGTCAGGGGGTGAGAGTTACATCTGGGTAATACTATGATGAGTGTCGGGGCGGTGAGAGTTACTCCTGGGTCATACCATGATGAGTGTCAGGGGGTGAGAGTTACACCTGGGTTATACCATGATGAGTGTCAGGGGGTGAGAGTTACACCTGGGTAATACCATG
>JABWIB010008929.1:22506-36317 GCA_016617825.1 Platyplectrum ornatum | reverse complement strand
ATGTCCGCTCAGGGGTATATACCCCATTGTTTTTATGTTCNTAAGCGATATATTTTTATATATTTATATTTCTACTGCTAGTTCCATATTTATTGTTTATTATTGAGTTGTAAATTAAAGTATCGATTTTATATTGTGCAGTCCCATGATTTAATTACAATCAGCAGACTAAGATCACAAAAGGGATAATGTGCTAGATATTTTTTCTCTCTTTTGTCTCTTCTGCATATATACATATTCATTGGAGGAACTTGAAACCTGGAACGAGCATCAGGATTGAAGGAATGCAATCGTCTAACTATAAGTACATTGCGTCTTATGCCGGTCACCTAATCTTTCTATAATTATTGTTACTTTTTTATAGTGATTAAAATCAACACCGTCCTGCTAGAATGAAATAAAAAAACATGTGACACCCCCCCCTCACATATCTGCATATCTGACCCTTGCATTAAACNCCAAAACCACTTTCCTCAGATCAGACTAACCACCAACTCAACAATTCACACCAGTGGNAGAACTACTGTCATAGCAGCGGCTGCCATGGGGCACACAACCCTAGGAGGCCTGCAACCCTAGAAGGCGCTGACACATATACATATACACCTGCAGAGTGTCTTACAGAAATGAAGCTCAGCTTTATTTCAGTATGAAGCTGAGAGGAGACTTCAGATCTCATTGTGGGACACCAAATGGCTGGTAAATGATATAATAATAAATAATAAATGATATGAGCGATGCTGCCAGATTCTCTGCAAGAAGAACTGAACCTGCTGCGTCATCTTTCATATAAAAACGATATTGTATGTAAATATAAATACGTCTTAAGTACTTTTACTAGAGTCTAGATAAGTCTAGATAAGGTAAAACATTGTATCACAAATGCTAATGACAATGCAGTTCTTTTAGTCTACCAGCAGATGGCACTTTATGGTCACATTTGATTTAAATTGATGAAGAGTAATTAACAATGTTTCTCAAATACTGTATTGCCCATTATATCAGTTACCCATTATATCAGTTGCACATTATATCAGTTGCCCATTATATCAGTTGATTTGTTTTTAAAGCTGCTGGATTTTCAAATCCTAAATGTCACAAACTGGTCGCAGAATGTCAGCCCCCTGGGCCAAGACATGAACTGGGGCAAATGTTTTATTTGTTTTTACATCTGAACATGCTCGGGGATGTCCTTACTATACTTTAACTATGACCTCCACCTCTTTTCTTCCACAACATGCACCTCACAAATGCACGCCACCACAGATCGACGTGTTAAAGTTTAAATATGACTTCTTAAAAGAACCCTATGTTTTTAATCATTGATGGTATACAGTAGTATACAGTGGCAGGGGTGCTCCGAGGTGAGGGTTATGCCTGGAAACCCCCTTCCATCAATAGGATTAACGGAACTCCTCTCAGAGAATTCTGTGGCTGTTAAACATTTATTTTATCCTTCAGCCACTAATGTCAGTGTGTGCATGCAGGGAGAATACTTTATTGTTGCATGTTGCACACAGATACTGACCAGCGTTACTGTTACACTGTTATAAGACTTGGGCTGGAAACATCATCTGTCACCTGTAATACTGATTGCAATTAATTCAATTTGCCTCCCCTGCAATTCAACATGGTTTTGTCCACTCTTGAAAATTTTTTCGATTGGAACAATTTATCTTATAGTGTATGGCCAGCTTAAAGCAGGGCCCCTCTTCCCCACCCATTCTGAATGTATTGTACTGCACTGCGGACACATAATAAATAAGCGGACACAAAAGAAAAAAAAATAACAGTGAATATTTTTTAGATTTCTGTATTCTCTGCTTCTTTATATCTGTAATATTGGNAGCATTATCATTTTATAATTAGATTTGCTTGATAGAGCAAAATTACATTTTGTCCAGGTTATATGAAGTCTAAACAATACAATAATTTAAATAACTTAAATGCAGTAACCTGAAGAAATCATCTACAAAAAACATAATTAATGTACATGTGACATGTGACAAACTCTGCAGTATTTCTGTTTCACAGAGTACACAGACTGTTATGTTTTCTAACACCTCCCTTGAGGGTATGATGCAAAAACCAAAGCCATCATTTAACCACAAAAGAACAAAACTGGAAAGATCAAAGTACAAAAGGATCTGTACTGAAAATGGAAACAAGATCTTCATCATTCTCATGAGAACGTTGATAATATAGATGAGAAATCCAATGTCTTTTGAAAGCACTCCACAATGGTGATACTATTTATATTGATATACAGTGTTGGGTATCAAGGTAATTCAGTAAAGGCATAAGTAACACTTTCATATCAAAATGTACTTGGATGTAAATGTAAGTCAACATTAAATGGAAGTCGGAGGCTTCTCCTACTTATATAGTTAAATAGTCAGCAATTTTGTCCTGTGTCTGAGAGAGAACATTTACTCTTCATGGGACAAATCATTAATGCCCTCTTATAGTCTATATACTACTTGTACATAGAAGACCATAGAAGTGTTGAGATAACTATTTCTTTACGCGTGAAGGGTGCTTACAAAGCCAATATGACACTAATGGTATATTTACTAAGTGGTGAGATTGCAGTGATATTGAAAAGTGGGGATGTTGCCCATAGCAACCAATCAGATTTCAGTTCACATTCTGCAATGTGTAAAATGAAACTGAGAGCTTGAATCTGATTGGTTGCTATGAGCAACATCACCACTTTCCAATCTCACTGCAATCTCCCTGCTTAGTAAAAAATACCCCCTAATGTTATAGCACGATGGGCCAGATTTGGGCCAGATCAGATTTTTAGGCACTCATGACTTAAGCTGGCCACACGCTAGAACAATTATCATAAAAGCATGATTTTCTAGAAAAATTNAACATTTNCCTTGGTGAAATGTTAATTATCTGCCACACTCTGTCCCCACATACTAAGCAATTATTGTCTGAAAAAAAGGGAAGCACACAATTTGTCTCCTGGTTTATCGTCCTTTGAAAAAGGGTGACTGAAACAAATAATAGAAAATGTTTTCAGGATTATCTGACATGCCCACACACACACACACACACACACCAATAATTCAAACTATTCTTGAGAAAGAAGAAAAGATAAAATTATCTTCCGCTGGCCTCTCTGGAACAATTATGGTGAAGCTTCAGAAAATGAAAATGGTACCACACACTAGAAAGATTTTTCATCCAATTTTCATTAATTGAAAATGAACAATAATCTTTCTAGTGTGTGGCCAGCTTTAGTCAAGAGTGGGTAAAACCATGTTTAATTGCAGGAGAGTTAAACTTAATTAGTTGCAATCAGTATTACAGGCGACAGATGATGTTTCCAGCACAAGTGTAATAACAGTGTAACAGTAACGCTGGCCAGTATCTGTGTGCAAAATGCAAAAATAAGAAGGACAAATGTCTTCAATAGTAAATGGCCACAAAGAATGTTCATTTAGGCCTAGATTTACTAAATTGTGGGAAATTAAATGTGAAAATGTTGCCCATAGCAACCAAGCACATTATTGCAATTTTCTACAAACTAAAGAATGTCATCTAACCCAAAGTGTAGTTGGCATGTATAGTCTATTTGGCTATATTATTTATTGTTAGTTTATTAACATGTTATACCCTGGACCGGACCCACTGAAACTGTGTTCATCTGATCATAAGGGGTATATATTTATGTATCTAAAATAATGGTAGGAGACTTTTTGCAGGTCTGTACCTCATTTAAGAGAACCACTGCGGTTTACAGACAATTAATGTACATGTTTAAACCACAGAACAAGTTTATAAATGTACGTTAGTATATGAGCATATGTAAATTGATTCCTTTGAAAAAAGCTTTTTAAAGAAGTGGGAAATTTTTAGTGAACACAAATCACTGCGCTAGTGTAGCTAAACTGAGTGTAAAGCACCATGGGGAATGATCCTGTTCTATTCTGCTAGAGAATGCATATATATAATGTAACTCCAATGTGAATGGGACATTAAATCATTGTGTGTACTATATTCCGACTTGGCTGCTATAAAACAGCATTTTTTATTTACACTGTACAACTCATTCTCTACACATTAAAAGACCTCTACACCACTGTGTTTACATCCAAAGAGATTTATGCTGGCTCTTCAGTGTTCTCAGTCATAGTACTTTTTCTCTGTAAGGGGAGTCATACAAGAGCTGAGGCATTTGCTCGAGCTACTAAGATTAAAGTTCTGAATTTGTCTAGTAGTGAGAGGAAGCAGCTGTTTCCCCAAGCTAAAGGACTGGTGTGTGTTTTTTTTCAAGGTATATACACTTGCGACTGTCATACATTATATAAACATGCAGGGCCGCCATCGGGGGGGACAGCTGGGCCTACAGTCCCAGGCCCCGGTCGTCCCTTCACCCCCCAGCAGTGGCCCAGAGCCCTGTACTGGTGCACCGGCCACTGCNGGCAGCCAGCATAAAATCGCGTAGACGCCATTATTGGCATCTATGTGCTCTTAAATAGACCCGACGGCCTTCTGCAGTGATGTTGTGACATCACAACGTCCTGCCGTTATGTGGGGGGGCCGGCCGCCTGGGACTTTGTTAGTCCCGGTCCTGGGTTCGGGAGATCGTGGCAGCGGCCCTGTAAACATGGCATCAAAGACAATGATTGTACATCAGTGCTCGAAGTGGGCCGGTATACTCTGGTATGGCATACCGGCACCTATTCTACCCAGCCCCATCCCTATGAATAAGCCTTGCCCTTTCCAGACTGGAGGGGGAACTTTTATTACAAAATTGCGGGTCTTGAGGGGGTGGAACTTATGCAAGGGGGCGGGGATTAGTGCCATACACCCACCTCAAAATCCCCATTTCGAGCCGTTTTTTAATATATTAATCTACTTATGGTAATCTGAATCTAGATCTACAACTGGATCGTGCAATCAGGGATCAATAGCAAAACACTTGCTATGTCCATGTGTCCGTGCCAGTGTTTCATTAACTACCTACCCTAAGTTTTCTGATTTCATTACAAATGGCCGGGGATCTTGATTGGTTTATAATATGATTCCACTTCCATACTGTTCCAAGTGTGAATGGTTAGAAGTCTGGATCAGGGGTTCCCAGATGCAAGATCAGAATCTTTACCATCTGACGCATGGAAATTCAACCCCTAGATCTTAATTTAGTTATAGTATGTTGATTTGTTTATGTATAGATATTAATATCTGGGCTGCAAAATGAAAGTCATAGCAATACTAAGGACTTATATTGTGTAAAATAAATATACAATTATTACTGTCCAATGGAGAATGATTTTCAGGACCATTTCTTTTTACTTTGTAATCAGTTATTTTTATATGAGAGGTGAATATCCAACACTGTCCCAAAGTTAAGGTTAGGCAATTAAAAGAGGAAGGTTAGGTTTAGGCTATTAGAATGTGACAGTTAGGTTAGACTATTAGTAGGTTACAGTTAGGTTAGGCTATTAGTAGAGGAAGGTTAGAGTTAGGCTATTAGAATGTGACGGTTAGGTTAGGCTATTATCCCTGTACAATACCTATGGGGGTGGGGTTCTGGGGGACATTGGGTCTATATGCTACTTTAGTATTAGGAGAAAGATGTCTATACTCAATCTATTGAAGACAGTGCTATCCTGCCATGAGCTTTAATTGAGCAACAGTGTTGCAAACTTGTGATATAATTGTAAGGGATTAGCAACAACATTCAATTGAAGATATTGTAACTGCTACCTTACTCCACTAACTATTAAGTGGGGAATGTTTGGCAGGGAGCCACAAGATGCTCCTTAAACAACTACTTACACATAAAACTACAAAAATACTTAAAATTAGCTGACCTATTAACTTGTCCTTATAACTCATACCGGGACCCCGATAATAATAGGGGAACTGTGTGAGACCCTCTGTAGCCTCTTTTTTAATCACCTACTTTATTTTTCTTTCACATTCTATTCTATTTTTTAATAAAATATATTTTGCTGCTTCATATAAGTGATACAAATATTTTAATGATTTTATTAAAAGCTATGTCTTAAAATAATAATTATTGGCACCAGGGGTGATCCTCTGGGATCCTGAGTGCATCCACTCTAAGAGAATTCTCTTTTTCTGTTTTTGTTAGGTATTAGAAGGTTACAGTTAGGTTAGGCTATTAAAGAGGAAGGTTATGGTTAGGCTATTAGAATGTGATGGTTAGGTTAGGCTATTAGAAGAGGAAGGTTAGGGTTAGGCTATTAGAAGGTTAGGGTTAGGTTAGGCTATTAGAAGAAGAAAGTTACTGTTAGGCTATTAGAGGGTGATGGTTAGTGTGAGGCTATTAGATTGTGACTGTTAGGTTTAGGCTATTAGAATGTGAAGGTTAGGGTTAGGCTATTAGAAAGGGATGGTTAGGGTTAGTTTATTAAAAGGGGAAAGTTAGAGTTGACTGCAGGATGTTAAGGATCAAGGGAAATGTGTACCTGTGTGTATGGTCAGTTCAGCAATACACAATCACTTTATTAAAAATAAGTACAGTATGAGCTGTGCTTTCAAAAATCCAGCATTTTAGTATATTTAGAGCATTGTGTGTAACAAAATAGTAAGTAATGACTTGGCACAGATTTTTTTAATACTTGCTTTACAATAATCTGCTCAAAAATGGAATTGCATGTTTCTTCTGCATTAACTCTAGGGTTTAAGGGGCTGAAGTGTGGCCCAGCTCTGTCTCAAATGATAACCACATTGATTGAAAGCTGTAGTTCAGGGTCAAGGCCTAGGCATCTCCTCTTTCCCCTTTGCAATTCCCGTGTTTGCCCATGGGGAAGTAATATGATATTTTTTATATGTAGCCAGATGTCAGAGGGACTCAAATCAGATTTGCACTGTAAGATGACAAGTCAACATGAAGAACAAACTAGTGATATAGCTGTTAAAGAATATGAAAAAAAAAACAAGCCAGATCAGCAATTATCTTTAAACAGCCACACATATAAACAGCGGACTGAATCCAGACTTTAATAGGCAAGCAGATTGCGTACTTTATGTGAGCAATACTATATTCATTCCACGCACATGACGTTTGTGTATTGAAACACACAATGAATGATACAGAATTCCGAGCAGGAATCCATAATGGAGGTGAGGTATGATGACAGCAAGTACTCAAGGTGTATGGGTGGAGGCATTTAAACAATTCTTCTTTCCGCTTAAGCCCTTACGGTACAATTTACATCCCTCCCCCGCCCTTCTAAACATACCTCACATACACAAATTACATAGCACGGCCAGTTTTGGAATCCAGGCTGCATTACGCATTTTTTCACTGTCAGGATCTGGCCCCTTATCCTTAGTACTTAGTACTTAGGACTATTTCGCTTAAAACTGTTACAATGGTATATTTTGCCACTGAGATGAGTAAATTGTGTGAACATGCCCACTCTTTATTTGGCCAATGCCAGAACACCCCGCTCCAGCTCTAACCACCCCGTTAGTTGCAATGTCGCACACACCTGAAGTGCGTACATCTAAAATTAGGGCTCTTCTATGTGCATCTATTTCCAAAGTACAACAACTCAGCATGACCCCTAGAATATTCAGTCATTTTAATGTTGCCAACAGTATTGTTTAGTATTTACCAACCTGAGCTCATTTATATTATTAGATATTTAGCTCACTGATTACTCATATGTTTGTACACAGAACCTCCATGTGTTATGACCTGCACCCTCAGGGATTAGTTATAGTTACCATGTGAAACTGAATAATGATTCCAGCCCTCCTCCCCTGGAGAATATCCTTGAATTAAAACACGACGTGCCAACATCCACATTACACGACATGTAAACACAAATCTCCTTATGAGAAGTGATGTCACTGAATGCCCTTGGCAATGCTAATTCTCCCAGGTTTTGTTGTCTTTTCTCAGGTTGCAAGATCCACGTTCACCTGCTGCATGTGTGAAATGTGTGAAGTCAAATGAATATTTATTTCTACAGAGCATGTCAACAATACTGTGTCTATGTAACTAGAGATATTCATATTAAAATCTGTTTATAACAAGTGGTAAAGATAGATCTATTATAAAATATCATTAAAAAATATAATTTCTTTAAAGCTGTAAAAAATCTTTTTCATTCACCACAGTTGCAGAATGGTTGCAAGATAATATTCTCTAAACACAAACCAGGTAAGTCGCAGCCTATGGGCCTCATTCAGAACTGCGTTTTTCAATTCAAGTCTGCTGCCCAGCCTATCTGGCCTAACTCTGTTAACTTGGAACTAAACCACACCTCATGTACACAACTATTATTGTTCAGAAAACCCATTCCACATGCACAGTTTTATGAACGTAATTCCCAGTTCCAGACATGGACATTATCCTCGTCCTGCATGCAGAAATTGCCTTATCGTGGGATTAACTACAGGGGGTGAACCGATGATAGCCACCTCGCTTTCCTTGTAAACTGACAGCTTAAAACAGCACATGGCACTCCATGCAGATGCACTAAAAGCTCTGCACAGAATTTATACATAAAGGACCAAATCCAGATTTATGTACTATTGAACTTATGTGCGAGTGTGCAAAACCATGTTGAATTGCAGGGGAGGTGAAATGTTATTGTATGCATGCATGGACTTTGCTTTTTTCTTATTACACACAGAACTGGCCAGCACTGTTACACTGTTTTTAAGACTTGCGATAGGAAACCATCTTTCAACTATAATCATGTTTGCAGCTAATTAAATTTAACTCCCCTGCAATTAAACATGGTTTTGCCCACTTGTAAGTTCAATAGTACTTAATTCTGGATCCAGTCCAAAGTGCCAAGTTGTTTTAAGCTGTCAGCAGGACATTTTCTATCACTACTATTTCTCAGTTCACCTTTCTTTTCTATTCTATAATTATACAATCTTAGAAACCTTTTTCCATACAAGAAAAAATGTTTTTCTGAGGCCATAAAATTTGCTGCTTCAAGATTTGCAGTCCACACCCTCACCATATGCTACCAACTCATCTGAACATGATTAGCTTTAGGCCAAATTGTGGAGCAGACAGCAAGACCACACAAAATCTGAAACCTTCCAAAGTTTATACAGGAGCTGACCACCAGACTTATCAAGGCACCTGAACTGAAATTCTAACAGTCCAAAGGTATGTTCTATCACACATGGCCCTGTGTGCAAAATTATATTTGTGCTGTGCAGGAGTCTCAGGATGCAACAGTGGGGTCATTAGCCTGGAGCAACACTCATATCATATAAGTCACCTGTTGAGATAGAAACAAATAAAATAAATAAAAACACTGCACATAGTAGATACAGAATTTTTTACCGAAAACCCAACCCTAATTCATCTTACCATGTTCAATTTGTCAATTTGTCAAACCGTGGGCTGACTGTTTCAGGATATATGAGTCATGTCATGAGCCTGGATAGCTACTAAATACATTATTCTTGGTTTTATATCACAGACCACCTGCACATTGAGGTAGTGATAGAAGTGCCTATTTGTATATAAATGGGCACTCCCCCTAGGTGCACTCAATGGGATATGAATGCAATCTATGGCTTCCAGTTCAGTTGGAAATCCTGAGAGCTGACAGTATGCCTGCTTCATTTCACATGTCTCAAACAGACATATCTGCAAAAATTGGGGCTGGTGATGTTTCTGGTCCTCCTCTACTCCACTACCTTTGTGCAACCACACAGGCCACAGACAAGTCTTGTGCACCTATTAAAGCCAACAACTTCGAATCACACATCCATACTTCTTTATATAGGGCTTCCAATTACAAAATCATTGAAGGCTATTTGCTTGAGAAAGCACTCTTTTCATTTGCCGAGATAAAAGCATATCGCAAAGCAAGATTTTGGCAAGAAATTCTCAAACACCTATCTCCTTCAACTTAGTTAGGGAGCTAAAATCGCTAAAGCATGGGTGACAACTAAATTACTGCAATCTCACCATCTTGACCCTTAGTAAATTAAAATATGCCCATCTGCTCTTTAAACATGAGGCGCCAGAATGAGATGACCCTTAGTAAATTTCCCCACAGATGTCTAGATACCTCAGTTAGTTTTCCAAATATTTTGGAAACAATTAAGATCTTAAGCTAATACCCAGCAAAAAGAGTATTATGATACTTGCTCCACTTAGACAAACCAACTTCATGTCTCAAATAGTTTAATCAGATATTCCCAAAGTCTTTTTTACACCCTTCCTTAGAATTTCACAGATATGAGTAATGGAAAATCTTAAAGCTTATACTGTACTACCTAGTTACCCTTACAAACTAGTGTTATAACACACTAATGTGCTCAATTGTTAATAAATTGGTTAGAAATCACTTATAAGTAGGTCTAACTACTTTTGAATGATGATGCAACAAATAATACATAATGGCAAGATGATATAAATAAAGACTAAAAATGCCGCAAGCTGTAAATAGCACAGAACAGTCTAGACTATAAATATGTTGTATTACTAGACTTTATAAAGACGAGTTGTTCTCAAAGCTCGGCAAATGCCAAAAGAAAGTTCTCCTGGCAATAGGTCAAGAGACTAGAAGAGTCAACAAAGATTTCACAAAAGGAACAACAAAGATTTCTCAAGGGAAGAGTTGTGCGTTATTTAATTTCTCATTCTCCCTATCAAGCCTGGCTTTTTATTCATGTTTTGTGGGTCATAAAGCTTAACTTTTTCTTTTTTTCTTAATTAGCTATGGTTTATATTTATGGGGTTGGTATAGTCTGCCAAAGAGAATAAGAAATTATTGAAATGTAAAAATCTGTCTTAAAGTGTGTAATGTTTAAAGATAGACATTTTATTTTGCAAAAAATTACAAATCTTCAATTCATTGTAAAATAAGGTAAGTAAGTAAGAAACCGTTTCTGATATTAGGATAGTTTTCTGCTGGCTCAAAAATTGAGAGAAATTCATATAATTATTTAAATTACGAAAGTTAAGGTGCATTTTGTAATAAAATACGTACAATGTTAAGATCCACAGGACATATTTTACTGAATTTTTATGGACTATTGGAAGTTAATTGGGTAAAACACTGACTTTTAAACCTGATGTTAAGGCATAAGACAGCCTTACTAGTGACTAAATATGGTTAAAGAATTTGATTAGATGGTGCAAAAATGCATTTTATAGTAATCCTTAAATACAGGATTTGCAGTTATAATAATGTAGAAACCACATTATGCAGCTTCGCCTATGGTACTATGCAGTATATTTCATACCTTAAGTGTTGCAGGACGATATTATGCAAAATGTCTCGCACCTGATCGACAGTTTTCCATGCATATAACCTATACAAATTAAATTCGCCGAAACTCTGAAGAAACAAATACACATTTAAAAAGTGGGGGGATACTGTGTATTGCAGTATAAAATAATCATATTTTCATAAAAACATTTCAGAATAAAAACAAGTTAAATCACCCAGGGGTTTCTTAATTGGGTAACCCTCTTTCCCTGATACAGATTATATTCCCCTCACAGAATTATGTGATTTTGTAAACATGCACTGTATTATTTGGCCACTAGAGGCCACCCTACAGTGTTCTATTTCAACCTGCTCCTTCTTTCTTCTCTTTCCTGTTCCTCAGTCCCAACCACTGCAGAAGACAGTCACTATGATCTGATAAAAGCCTTCTACATCTCAGTGTGTGTTGACTATCATCTTGACAAGGATGCAGGCTAATATGGTATCACTTATGTCACACAGAAATCACTGTATGATCTGCACTATATATGTATGTGGTTTACAAGCATAATTCTAAAATCATACTTCCCAGTTATGGCTCTAATACCCTAAAGGAGCACTATGACGTTTTATATTATGTAGCAGAAAATTGTTTATTCATTTTTATTACTTTAATCCCCTATCACTAGTCTTCAGCTTCAGGAAAGAACAGTCAAAGTCAAAGTTGAAGTATGAAAGGATGGCGGCAGTGAATTACATTTTTGTGGCATAACATGAAAATCTAGTACAGGAATCATTTTAAAATCACCCTTTAAAAATGTGTTTGTATTTGAAATAGAAGATCTTCTTTTGTTCTTTTGAAATGTTTAACTCAGGAATATCTGGAAAATTTCAGGTAGTTGTCTGGGTTTCCTTGAGTCTCTGCAAATTCGGGACTTAAACTGAGGCAGTGATATAATATAAATTGTTGCCTCAGCCCGGAGCGGCACGGTGAAGTCAAGCCCCATCCACACATAGCAAACGCTATGTGTTTGCCATCCAGGGGGTGGGGATTTAGGTGTGATTTACATAAATCTCGGCCTCTACCCAACCTTCATGGTCCCGGTCTTTGGCTTCTACCTGCCCAACCCCCATGGATCCGGTCTTTGGCTTCTACCGGGAGGGATGAAATCATAAGATGGAAACCCTTGTTTAACTATTGTTGTGAGCTTGTCGCGTCAATTCAGGGGCAGATGTAGGAACTTTCTTTTATAACATTAATGGATTAATAGGTACTTATACTCTGTTACACATTTTTCAACATTCATGGGCATCAGTAGGACTGGACATATGGGTGGTACATGCAGTGGTGGGATTCAGCCAGTTCTCACAGGTTCTGCAGAACCTGTACCTAATATAGGTATCGGTTCTTAGAACCGCTTGTTAATTGGTAAAGATGTGTGGGCTTTGTTTAATGAAAATCAATACAGGGAGATATACCAAGCACAATATAGGATATACACATATCTGTACAAACAGAGGGATACACCATGGACAATAAAAGGTGACACATCATGTACAATACAGGGGGATACATTGAGGTTAGCATTATGGTTTTCTCTAAAACAATTAAATTACGGCCCGATCGCCGCACAAAAGGGGTGGGACTTTGGTGGAATCAGGGCGGGGCTTAAGTGGAACCTTGGCACATAGAACCTGTTATTAATTTATTTGAATCCCACCACTGGGTACATGCACTTGATAACTAGTGTTAGAACAGACAGGAAGAATGCTGAGTGTCTGTTCTGCAGCCACCTGACCTCTTGGATACAGAGTGCAGGGTGCCCCCAATCTCCTGCTGGCATGCCCGTCAATATTTCCAGTTAAGGCAGATTAGTACAGCAATTTTCTACATGCTGTTAACATTACCACTGGGATGTTATTTTTCTTTGTAGAAATCACAATTTTCAAAAAATCCCTAATTTTTATTCAATAGGCTCATGTCCAGTACTTTTAAGCCTGGATCTGTCTTGGTAAACAATGTTGATTTGTAAATTCATATTTTAGAAAAAAAAAGTATAGGTTTTGAAATGTAAAGCATTAAATCTTAGTTTGGTCATAGAAGTTTCTCTATAGACAGCAGCATTTAAGTGTAGGACAGTGTTCAGAAACTTTCGCTGGCATGTCCTGCTTGTCTTTTTAAATGCTGACTTGACATGACCTTGTTTAGCTTTTCTAATCTCATGGGATCATACAACATGTCACTGCTGTGAAAGGCATCATTCCAAACATGCCCAGTCTGAGATATAAAAGAGCATCTATGCTTTGAGTGTCTGCAGCAAAGCACTGGCTCTTTTTATATGCATACAACCAGCAACAAATTCTTTTTACCTCTACTGAGCATTGTTTTGAAAATCTAAAAATCTATGTAATCTAATAAAGATCCTATATAACTGCATTTAACTGAACTAGGGTTACCACCTTTGCGTCTTAAGATTCCCGGACACAAGCCCCCACCCCCCTGAAAAAAACGTTGGAAATAACACACTTATTTTTGCCATTAACATTTTTGTTTTTTTTTTGTTTTTTTACTTTTTTGGGGATCAGTGTCCAGAGTGGGGGTCGGAAGCAGGGGTGTAGCTAGGT
>JABWIB010008928.1:0-22914 GCA_016617825.1 Platyplectrum ornatum | reverse complement strand
CAGAGCGGAGACAGAGGAGAAAGCATGAGCAGAATGGAGGAGGGACAGAGCGGAGGAGAGAACAGGAGCAGAGCGGAGGAAAGAGCAGGGACAGAGAGGAGGAGAGAACATTAGCAGAGCGGAGACAGAGNAGAAAGCATGAGCAGAATGGAGGAGGGACAGAGCGGAGGAGAGAACAGGAGCAAAGTGGAGGAAAGAGTAGGGACAGAGAGGAGGAGAGAACATTAGTAGAGCGGAGACAGAGGAGAAAGCATGAGCAGAATGGAGAAGGGACAGAGCAGAGGAGAGAACAGGAGCAGAGTGAAGACGGAGGAGAAATTGTGAGCAGAATGGAGGAGGAACAGAGCGGAGGAGAGAACAGAGTGGAGAAGACCAGAGCCTGGGACCGGGCAAAGGATAGAGGAAAAAANGGACAAGAGAAGGAAAAGAGCATAGGCGAGATAAAACAGAGGAGAGAATGAGAATAGAGGAGACACAATGTTGACAGGGCAGAGGAGAGGGTGTAGATAGAGTGGAGGTGAGGGCCAAGGAGGCAGCTGGCATTACAGTTGCAACATACAAAGTGCAAATGAATGAAGTGATGGCCGCTGCACACATCCTCCCCCTATGTTTCCAAGCTGCTTGTGAATATGTGCGGTGTAGTGATGGGTAAAAAGTACTGTACAATGTCTGATGCCTGTCATGTATCGTGTGGAATTTAACACTGCACTCACCCAAAAAACATTGTACCTAGATTCATTGACACCACAATGTACCCTGGACTAAGTACAATACACAGAACAGGGATAGCAATCCAGCAACAGATTAAGGTTTATTGATGTGCCCATGGGCGTAACTACCACTATAGCAGCCATAGCGACAGCTATGGGGCCCGCAGCCCTATGGGGCCCGCAGCCCTAGGTGGCCCGCTGGCTCCGTTGTCGGATTGTCAGACTTACTGTTTCTTATTGTCTTTTATGTATTTTACCCCATGTTTGTATATAATGTATAGTAGTTTGGCCCCCCATTATATATATATATATATATATATATATATATATATATATATATATATATATATATATATAAATAGTGAAGGGGGGCCACGTTGAAAGGTTTGCTATGGGGCCCAGCCTTTTGTAGTTACGCATTGATACATGCAGTGTAGACTAGGAGGATTTCTATGAAGATAGATATTGGGTGTAATAGTTTGTGTTCATCTGACAACTAGAATCTGATTGGTTGCTGTGGGCAACATCTCCACTTTTCCNTTCCCACACTTTAGTAAATACTGCTTCACACAAAATTTCTACCTTTAAAACCTTTCCAATCTTGGCGTCTCCTAACACCACCTTTTCAGTACAGTGTATTAGGTCCCATGAATTTAATAGCTTTTTTGGACTGTTTCCATTTTTGCATTGCATTAAGACTGTGCAGCCAATCAGATACCGCCAGTACACGTCTTGTTAACCGCTGATTTGATGCTCTCTAGTATTCGAAGGGTTAAAATCCCTCCTGCGTCACAAAGTTATTCTAACCTCCTCCCCCACTGCTCTTAAACTTCTTTTTTTTTCCGGAAACTTCCCTGGGCCAGATGAGATGCATGCTTGGCCCCGAGCCCGGCTGGATTCATTCAGTGCCAGTGAAAATTCCTGGAGTGGTTGATTACCACGCAACTTGGGGGCAGGGAGTGGGAATCAAAAGTCGCCAATTGTCCTGCCCTTGCAGCTAGTCGGATTTTGCATCTGGAAGGGAAGCGGTCGGTTGTCAGCCAGTCCCTTAGAACTAGCTCATACCTCCTTCTGGTTTTAGTTGCTATTGTTCCAGTGTGTACAGTAGAGTGCTGGATGCATTGATGGCATGCATTAGACTCCATTCACAGCTGTTTGCTTCATATTTTCCATCTTGGTTTACACTTTCTTGAAGAACAATAGCACTGTACTAAAATGTGATAAAAACGTATAGATTCCCGGTGCATTAGTGATGATATATTAAAGCCCTTGCTACCCGTCTTTGCAACAATTGTTCGTTGTATGTGTAACAACACAAATGTGTGAAGAAGAAACATAGGGCATTGTGTTGTATCTTACTAAAGGTCAGAAGGCCTTTGGGGAACACCAAAAAGGTATATATTAGAAATACATTGACAATCACATGGTCAACAATATCATATGGTTGACTGTGAACTTTCATACACAAAAGACATGCGAACATCAGCAAAAACAGTAATACTGAGCCTAACCCCTGCCCCACCTCTAAACCATATCCTCTGAATATGTTGTGGATACAGGGCTAACCAGAGCTTGAAGTGTGGGTGTCAGCAGAGGTATCTTGTTTCATCACGTTAATTTCACCACTGATTTCATTAAGATTATATATATATATATATATATATATATATATATATATATATATATAAAATTCCCTTGTATTATTTTTTATGTTTCAACACCACCACTTCAATATTTCCACTTCGACCAGTAGGGGTAACCGTGTAATTGTTCAGCCAACTTTACTTTTTCCTACTAAATCTAAAGTCCTCCTGATTAGCTCAGTTCCGCCAACCTAACCTAATTACCTCTTACCTAACGTTATCAACTACTAACCACCTCTTGCCTGGACTTTTCTACCTAAACTTCCCAACTTTTACTTGACCTAACTACCTTGTTCCTAACCTTAACCTCTCCTACTTAAGTAATCTAAGTTGACTTCCTCATGTCTAACCAAACTTCCTCCTATCAAACTCCCTCACGCCAAACCTCACCATCTCCTACCCAAGTTAATTACCTTCGGTCCAAATTTGCATCCTCCTATCTATCTACCTACCTACCTCAACCTAAATTTAGTTTCTCCTATACAAATTTGCACAATCTTTGCTAACTCCAAGCTATCACCCCCTACCTACCTAGTTGTCAACTTCCTGACTTATCCTACCCTCCCACCCAATTTCCTCCTACCTAACAAACTCCACCTACCAGTAGTACCATCTCCAACAAAGCCTAAGCTCCTACCTCAGGGGATTGTCTAGCACTTTGATAGTACAGAACATTATACTCCATCATACTCTGTGAGCAGTGGCTTCAAGCCTCCCTGCTTCCTCCTACATTTTCCCCCAGCCAAAGATGACATTGCTTCATCCACACATCCCCCCATCCTTCAGCAAGAAATCGAGACCCTTCATACACAACACAACCACGTGACCTCTTTCCTTTCTCTTTGCACTCCAGAGATTCCAATCCAGCAGTTAAATCAGCCTGACATGATGCAATAAGGAGAGTTTTACAGGTCATAACATAATTCATTTTGCATTTGAGCTGTTTTCCTCCATACCCGCAGATGTCACATAAACTACAATCGTGAGTGTTCCTTGTATACTTAGCAGCTGGGAATCATTATAGCGCAGATGTGGAAATATTACAGTGTTAGAATATTTTTGCACTTACACAACACCCTGCCACACCATAGCTGTTACTGACTTACTTTATGATTATTAGTATAATTAAGAGATTGGGTAAGGAATTGGGGTTAGGCTGATAGGTGTTGGGTTGGAGATTAGGCTGCTGGGTGTTGGGTTAGGGGTTAGGCTGCTGGGTGTTAGGTTGGAGGTTAGACTGCTGTGTGTTGGGTTGAGGGTTGGGTTGCTGGGTTTTGGGTTGAGGGTTAGGTTGCTGGATGTTGGNCTGGGGGTTAGGTTGCTGGGTGTTGGGTTGGAGTTAGGTTGTTGGGTTGAGGGTTAGGCTGCTGGGTGTTTGGTTGGAGGTTAGGCTGCTGCGTGTTGGGCTGGGGGTTAGGTTGCGGGGTTTTGGCTGGAGTTAGGTTGTTGAGCTGAGGGTTAGGCTACGGGGTGTTGGGTTGAGGGTTAGGTTGCTGGGTGTTGCGTTGAGGGTTAGGTTGCTGGGTTTTGGGCTGGGGGTTAGGTTGCTGGGTGTTGGGTTAGAATTAGGTTGTTGAGTTGAGGGCTAGGTTGCTGGCTGTTGGGTTGAGTGTTCGGCTGAAGGATGTTAAGATGAAGTTAGGTTGTTGGGTTGAGGATTAGGCTTCTGTGTGTTGGGTTGAGGTTTAGGTAGCTGAGTGCTGGGGTTTATGTTGCAGAAAATTAGTATTAGATAACTGAGCGTTAAGAGTTAGGCTTTTGTGTTTTGGTTGAAGTTAGGATGCTGAAATGTTCGTGTTTAGACTGCTAGGATATAAAGACTTGGCTGGTGAGGTATGGGTGAGGATGGAGTGTTTGCTTGTGTGAGTTTAGGTATGGCAGCTAAGAGTTCTGTTGGGGTTTGGCCATTTGAGATTTGTGGTGGGCATCAGTTTGGTACCTGGAAGTTATTACGGTGTCTAAATTTGTTTTAATGGGCTCATGATAAGGATACCAGAAGTTGAGTTATCAGGTATCTTGGTGGCACAGCCGACAAAGCTCACTCTAGAAATAGTGCAGCATTAATAATTTATTTTCAGGCCATCACATACATATGTCCCCNTAGTCTAATCTATAACTGATCAACAAATAACCAGTATCTTATCCTAGTAGTCAATAATGGTTAGCCATCAGAGAGACGAACCCTCCATGAGAGCTGGAAACCCGTGACTGGGGAATTACATCAGCCGTTCAGCTGTCAAAACACAACAGGGTATAAGCCAGTGTAAGGTTACAGGATGACATTACTTTCCATCGGGCTATGGAGCAGAAACTTCGTCATACCTGTAGATTTCTATGGGGGATATGCTTGTGGTGTCAAATTAGATTTCCAATACATTACATAAGTGTTAAATAAAAAAAACAAACTACCCAGTATTTTACTAATGAAGANGGATTTTATTACATTTATATCAGATTCTAGTTATATTACTCCCTCTTGATTCTTATTGGCTGATCCTACGTCTTTTCTTCTAGTGACTGACAGACTTAAAACTAAATCAAAAGTGTATCCCTACTCTCTGTCGCTCCACCCTGGATCTGCCATTNAAGAGGTGTAGCCCATAATTTGCTTTTTTATGGACAACAAGGAGAACAGGTAGAATTGAATTACGCCCTGGTTTATATTTGCCTGGTTTTGCCAAGATGCAAATTTGACTCTTTCCAGATTTTTACCCCATTGAACAGGATCCGTGGCCAAATATTTCTGTGCAATCCTTAAGTCCACAGGGAAAGGTAGCCAACCTTAACTGTTTATTATCTCTGACTTTCAGCAAAATATTGATTATGTGCACCTATTAAGGTGATATAATAAAATTATTGTTTTAATACAGTTAATTTATTACGCCCGCCTCCCGCACTGATGTCACATGGGGGGTGTCACGTGGGGGGCTCAAGTATTTGTGAGTCCCAGGCCCGGGTGATCACAGCGGCGGTCCTGATTGTAGGTGGAAAAGGGACCAGAGCCTCCAAAGACCCCAAACCTATTAACTAGCCCTGCACTTTTCAGAGTGAACCCATTACACAACCATTGCCTTATGAATACCTAATGGACTTTACCAAAGTTCCCCAGGAAGAGAGACACCTGAGATTGGTCGCAGGCCGCGATAACGTGGGTCAGAGCTGAGGTCAACCCAGACATCTGTTGCGTAATGTGTTATGTTAGACAGATGTGCGTCTCTGGGGGGGATCCAATCAGCTTGCTGAAGGTCTGTCCATCTGGTGGAGGTAATGGACTCCAGACATGTTTTGCATTTGGCCGGGAGAGCTCAGGGAACCAAATTTCGAAAACATGGGGTTTGCAACTAGAAAGACATCTGTGTTGTACATGGAGTCAGAAAAGATGCTCACTATGGAATGTTTACATATATTTAACTAAAGCATTCTGGATAAATTATATGATACATATATTAATAGGTTGCTGACCAATCAGATGTGAACTTTCATTATTCTGGACAGAGAGTGTTTTAAACTTACCAATGGGCATTCAAACGGAAAGGGCGTGCATGGTACCATTTACAGGAGAGTGTCTTGCACAAGCCTGAGAAGAGAGGGTATGGCATGGACCATTCACAGGAGGTACGGGTCNCCCTGGCCAGAAGAGGACATGTGTCTTGTATTAGACAGAGGGTTGCATTTGTAACAGTTATTTGGGAGTGTCTTGCACCAGTCAAAGGAGGGGGTGTGGCTTGCACCAGTCAGAGGAAGTGGGTGTGGCTTGCATCAGTCAGAGGAAGTGTGGAACCAGGTGGAAAAGGAGGTGTCTTGTACCAATCAGCAGGTGTGTCTTGTAACCTCATTTACCACATGTAATAATTGAGATAACAAACATCAGATCAGATTCTAGTTCTTACTTTTTTATTACATACTGGAGAGTGTTGGCTATAATCAGATTGGTTGCTATTGCCAACATCTCCACTTTTCTGCAGCTTAGTAAATGTACCCCCTAAAGTTGATGAGAGGAACTTAGCACTACTGCATGGGGCATTATCATTTGACCTGGGGGCATTAATGTGTGATATAGTCATGTGACCTGGGGGCATTAATGTGTGATCTAGTCATGTGACCTGGGGAAATTACTGTGTGTTAAAGTCATGTCACCTGGGGCATTACTGTGTGATATAGTCATGTGACCTGGAGAAATTACTGTGTGGCATCATGTGATTCATGACCATCATACAATATTGGGACCCAGTTTGCAGTGTTAGAGGCACTGAACCTAAACCATAACTTGCATCCTCCCAGAAACAGAAATAAGGAACGAGACAAATAACTGATTCTCAGCTGTTTCTGTCACTGCCAAAAAATTAGAGAGAAAGCAAATCTTCATATTTCCACAGCTGCAGAAGATAAGGAGGAGCGCGCATGTTTCCCTTATGTGATAATATTTAATAATGAAGATCCAAAATGTGTGAAATTATACTAAAACTTGCACCCATAATACATTCTCCCTACCACTATCACTTACACACCGTGCACCCCATATACGCACTGCACCCTATAATACATTATCCCAACCTCTATCACTCACACCATGTACTCCATATACACACACATACTGCACCCCAAAATACATTTTCCCTACCACTATCACTCACACACCATGAAACTTATGTACACACTGCACCCAATAATACATTCTCTCTACCTCTGTCACTCACTCACTGTGTACCCCATATACACACATATATACTGCACCCCATAATACATTCTCCCTACCTATATCACTCAATCNCTGTGCACCCCATATACACACACATACTGCACCCCATAATACATTCTCCCTACCTATATCACTCAATCAGTGTGTACCCCATATACACACATATATACTGCACCCAATAATACATTCTCTCTATCTCTATCACTCACTCACTGTGCACCCCATATACACACATATATACTGCACCCCATAATACATTCTCTCTATCTCTATCACTCAATCACTGTGTACCCCATATACACACATATATACTGCACCCCATAATACATTNATACATTGCATGTTATTCATAATTAGTATGTAATTCATAATTAGTATGTAATTCATAATGTACATGTTATTCATACATTGCATGTTATTCATAATTAGTATGTAATTCATAATGTACATATTATTCATACATTGCATGTTATTCATAATTAGCATGTAATTCATAATGAACATGTTATTCATAGCTTCATCAGGACTGAGGGGAATGATGGGTATAAATGCAGGACTGGGGGGCATGATGGGTATAAAAGCAGGACTGGGGGGCATGATGGGGATAAAACCAGGATTGTTTATATAATTCTCTGTCAATGTTAATTAAAATAACCCAAAAATAAGACAGTGTCTTTTTATCGGGGAAACACGGGTATCTTATTTAGAATTTGCATGCTGTTCTTAATTAACATGTCATTCCTAATTAGCATATCATTTGTATGTCAATTGTAAATGGCATATTATTCATCATTTATATGTTATCCATAATTCCATGTATGATCCATATGTTTCTCGGATGACATTCAAATGTTTTTTGCCTGTTTATACATTTGTTTAGAGTTGCCAGCTTGTTGTAAAGTCGGTCTGGAGGTGTTTGCCCATATATATATATATATATATATATATATATATATATATATATATACATACATACATGATAATGAGTAGTGGCAGCATTGTGGCAATGAAGGCTATGGATACAATAGTGAGTGGATACAATAGTGAATGGATACAATAGTGAGTGGATACCTCACTACTAATTCTACAGTTTGGTTGCTGAATGTTTGATTGGAACATGAAACACTTTTATGTTTAAGTTTAGTCATTTACATAGGATCCAGACTTTACATACTATATAGTAAAACCATGTTGAATTGCAGGGGAGTTAAATTTCATTAGTTGCAAACAGTATTAGTTGAGAGATGTTTCCTATGCCAAGTCTAATAATAATAATTGTGAGTAAGTCAACAGTACGTAAAGTCTGGATCTTGTCCTAACTTTACTCTTCATGTGTGTTGAGTATCATATACAACAGCATTGTCCAATCTCATCTATGTGAGTCTTTGTAGAATACTGTAGAAAGGGGGATTCTAAACAGTGGTACAATGGTACTGGTGGTATGTGGACCTCTCTCTGGTGGTACTCAGGTTATAAGTAGGTATTAGCCGTACTTGTATTTTAACCTGTGGTGATGGCATGAAGCCTACTTCATAGAATATTGTGGTGCCATATTGGATGCTTTAGCAAAGACAGTGCAAGAAAATATATGGGTAGTAGGTAATGTATCTACATGATGTAAAGTGACCTGGTACCATACTATGTATATGGTGCTCTCCTAAAAATGTTGAGAACCACTTCTGTAGAACTCTAGGGTCTAGATCTACTAAACTGGGGAAAAGTGGTTCAGAATCAGATTGTAGCTTCCACTTTCCTATTATATACTAGACTAGAGGATGTCTGATTGGTTGCTGTGTGCAACAATTGTATAGACTGGCGCATGCGCTGTAGCACTTTCTGTACTGCAGTCTACATCTGCGGGAGAATAGGGTGCCTTCCCAGGAGACCAGGAGATCTCCCAGAATTCTTGGAGTTCTCCAGGATGTTTCGGGGAAGAGGGCAACCCTGCAGGGGTATTTTGTAGGACTCATGCCCTGATATTTCTGCCCCAATCCCAGGGCATCATTGGGACCCACTGGTCACAGGGAACATTGCTCTGTGATTCACCAGCTTAAGGATTGATGTTTTGGCCCACACGAACAGACCAGCGCCATTTTTTACAATTCCAATGACATATAAACATCTTCCAGTACTGTACCCTTTGGAGACATCAAAGAGCCACTGGCCATGTTCTGCAGCTATATGCCAATGAGCTCCTCAAGAAACCTGTTATATGATTAATGGCTAAATCTCAGACGACATCACGGATGTCCAATGTTACAGGCTTCTACGTTTCTTTTATATGTATCAAATAGGAAATGACCTATAACTTAATCTCGAGGTACCTAGGATACTTGCCTGAAATTGGGTGTCTCCCGGGAATTCCTAGAGTATTGCCAACCCTGAGTTAGATTAGGTCCATTATTTGGTGAATGACATGATAAAGTCATAGAAACCTTTGTAGTATATTTTCTAAACTGCAGGAAGAGAATCGTGGAGATGTTGCACATAGTAACCAGATCTAGTTGACATTCTGTAGTATGCAATAGGAAAGTGAGAGCTAGAATTGGATTGGTTGCTATGGGCAACATCCCCCCTTCTTCTTTCCCGCAGTTTAGTAAATATAGGCCCTTGCCTTTCTTCTCTTTGGATGATCCCAAAAGGGAGGGACTTGATGATGTGAAAATGGTGTACCAACTAAGACCAGCCCTCCTTAGGAGGAGGAGGAGCCTCAAAGGCGTCATTTCTATTGTGTTGATGAGATAACTTTAGGGTGAATTAGGGTGAGCAGATTTTTCTGGTGGTAACCTGGGACCTGAGCGTGGCTTTGTGGACATGGCTTATCACAGTATGATTTTACATAAGGTCATGTTTTCATTGGTATTATTTTGGGGTCCATATTACATTTTTTGTGGCATCGATCATTACAAACCCAGCAATACCTAAAATGTGCACCTATTTTTATTTACATAACATACCCATGAAAATAATGATGTCACACACCATACCCCTGAACTGAATGATGTCAAACACTGTACCCCTGAAATTAATATCACACAATTTTCCACCTTAGAGAGACAGTCCCATAGAGCCGCAGAGAAAGAGAGATATACAGACAGCCCAAGAGAGAAAGACATACAGACAGTCCCAGAGAGAGAGAGAGAAAGAGAGAGACAGACAGACAGTTAGCCCCAGAGAGAAAGAGAGAGACAGACAGACAGTTAGCCCCAGAGAGAAAGAGACAGACAGACAGACAGTTAGTCCCAGAGAGAAAGAGAGAGACAGACAGACAGACAGCCCCAGAGAGAGAGAGAGACACAGAGACAGAGAAAGAGAGAGACAGACAGCCACAGTGTTTATCCCACTTCAATGTAGCATCTACCAAGCTGGACAGACAAGCATCTATTTAAGAAGGCAGGTGGCAGACTGGGACGCTGCCTCAGCTTACGGTGATGTTGAGACGGGGAGTGCAAAAAGGGGGACTGACCCAGGTAAACTGGGACATCTGGTCACCTTACTTGAATTGTCCGTCTCTGTAGTCCAATTGCAGGAGAGCTACCCCCTATTTTTTTTTAGGTCTCCCAGATATTCCAGAAGAGTAGGTAAGTGAGCTGTAATAGCCTTGAAGGGGTTGGTACACTGTGTGCTTTTGCCCTACCTGCCAGCTCCAGGCCACGTTTCCGCTGCGAGGACGGCGACGCTGGTCTTTGCTGACACATCCATTCGCTGCAGCCACCGCAAAGCGTCCACAGCTGTAATTTGAGCGAGGGGAAATATTGTCCCCGCTGCCAACTGCTGAGGTCAGGCATTTTAACAAGGCCACAAACATGAAGTGGTGGAGATAGAGGCTAAGTGAGATCCTCTATCTGTCTGCGGCAGTCAGTCTGAGGGGCCTCGTGTGGTGCTTAAAAGCCCTGAACGCTTCATACAAAATAAAACCTTGTTTCACAACAAGTCAATAAATGCCTGAGATCCTTTTTATGGCGATATCAGCCAATCAGGTTTCACTACAATGATATATTTCAAGGACACCTGTGACGTGTGTATCAACGCCATAATCCTTAAAACAAGTGCATTAAAAGAAAGAACTGATTTCCTTACATGTCCTCACCTACTCTCTTTTCCACTCTGTCTCCCCTCTCTCCTTTGATCTGTCTCCCCTCTCTCCTCCGCTCTGTCCCCGCTCTCTCCTTCCGCTTTGTCTCAATTCTCTCATTCACGCGGCCCCCACTATCTCCATGCTCTTTCACCACTATTTTCTCTACTCTGTCACCATTCTCTCCTCTGCTCTGTTTTCACTCTCTTCACTCCTTTCCCACTCTCTGCTCCACTCTCTCCTCTGCTCTGTCTCCACTATGGCAAAATATTAATTTACTTTATGGAGCTCCTTTNCTGAAAATATATTCCCAGCCTACCAAGTCCCCTGACAGAGCATGTCGCCCCATAGGTGGTTCCACAATTTCCCCTGCAGCACACATATGCTCCTGATACCAATAACCATATGCCGGCACCATGCGCATGACTTGGCAGTAATGCCCTAGTCCTAAAAGTAATGCCTTTGAATAAGCTGTATATGGGTGTCTCCCCTTTCTGAGGTCTGTTCTGATTATTGTTATACAAACGTAATGGGCCGAATCCATGAGGTCATTTTGTTTTGTTGTCCAAATATTCCCGCATGGCGAGCTCTGAGCACGTTCCGCCGCATGTCTCTGCACTGGAGCGGCATGATATCATTGCATACCAGCCATTTAATGGTGGATAAAGTTTAACTCTGACTATACAGCAATTAATCTTATTAATGCCACTTGGAACATAGCCTTGTAATTCTATAACTTTATGCTTTAGACACACCACATACTAGTGCTACCCCTATTATTGCAATGTATGCGTGGGTGTATAGGGGCACAGGTGGTCCGACTGCTAGGAGAGCCCCTATAGCAATGCAATCACTGCCCCAAGCTCCAATACAGCAGATTAGGATCCAAGAGTCAACAAATCTGTTGCATGCCCCTACTTATAGTACAACGCTGCTGAGTGTGTTGGCGCCTTAATTAATGCAGATATCATTGTGAATTCCCCATCTGTCTCCTAAATGCTGTTTAATATGACTGCGTACCCCCCCCCCCTCTCGCCTCCTGTCTGGATGTTTCGGTGAGGACGCCTGGCCCCTGGGGAGGGGGGATAGATTCCTGTGGTTAGGGGTCATCTCGGGAACTTGTTTATCTGTCTTGTCCTTGTGTTAATGCCTCTCCCCCTGTCCAGTGCACACACAGACCCCGGCCTCAGTCCAGATGTCTTCTTCTCCTTACATTCCCTGGTGGCACAGTTACCACATGTAAAGGCTCCACAGGGTGCAGGACCTTGGTCTATGGAGCCACCTGGCCTGCGATGAACCTCCGACCATCATGTGACCTGAGGCTGGTGCAGATTTTGCTCTGATTCATTCAGGATTGGCATCAGACTGCAGAAGGTACATTCAAAGAACTTCAGGATACTACAACACTGCAAACCTATTGTGCCCTATGTCTGTATAGTGTAAAGTATTATGATCATGTCCAGTGGTTGGGTCATGTTGGGGTGTAGTGTCTGTATATAGTGTAATAGAATTGTATTATGATCATGTCCAGTGGACGGGTCATGTTGGGGTGTAGAGTCTATGTCTGTATATAGTGTAATAGAATTGTATTATGATCATGTCCAGTGGTCGGGTCATGTTGGGGTGTAGATTCTATGTCTGTATATAGTGTAATAGAATTGTATTATGATCATGTCCAGTGGTCGGGTCATGTTGGGGTGTAGAGTCTATGTCTGTATATAGTGTAATAGAATTGTATTATGATCATGTCCAGTGGTCGGGTCATGTTGGGGTGTAGAGTCTATGTCTGTATATAGTGTAATAGAATTGTATTATGATCATGTCCAGTGGTCGGGTCATGNTNTGAGTGTATTACTAGTTCCTCCTATGTCTTGNNGTCTCATGNTGGTAACTGTGACAGATNNATTGCTNTGANTGNTGTTTNCATAACAGATTATTAAATAATATTACACAAATATTTTGTGTTAGTCTTGGTGGCCAGACTGTCTCCTCAATGGTATCTTTCATCTGAAGGGTTTGTTATTAATAAAGCTCTTTACTAGAGAGAGNAAATGAAGAGTCAGCAGATCAGGGCTGTTAGTCATTCATTCAGTTCTTTCATGTCTTAAGAGATCCTTGTACATAAATATTATGGGCGACTCTGCCGTGAGGAATCCTCCCCTGGTCTTCATCTAGCAATGGAAATATAGTAATTGCAATGCCACATTCTATCATATTTACCATCTGACTGGTTTCTATGGAGTGGGTATTTAGAAGAGGGCTATGGAGGAGGAAGGATTATTTCAAGAACATTTAATCACAAAATTGCGGGTCCAGAGGAGAGAAAAGTGCCAGTATCCCATACCGGTGTATATCAACCTCCTTCAAGCATTGATTGATGCTGAAAACAACTCTTGAAACATTTCAACTTTAAATACAATCACAATCAGGGCTGAGACAGTTTTACATGAAATATCTGCCTCAGCCTAGGTCCCAGGAGATTTGCAGACTCTCCCAGGTTATCAGGAGAATTGCCCGAAATCCGCGAGTCTCCCGGACATTCTGGGAGAGTCGGCAGCCCTGAGATTTATTTTATACCGAATAAAATCTAGCAGACAGATAATGCAGGCTCCATTTCTGTGTTGTGTAAAATGAGCAGAATTCTGTTATCCAGCAATAGCTGTAGAGATCTGGATTACGTTCCACACGTCCTCAGCATGTAAGAGCAGATGCATCCTGGTAATAGGTCCCGCGTGAATATCCCACAATGCATTTCAGCCTACCAAAACTTTATACAGTGAAGAAAGACCTAAGACAAAGAAGCATTTCTGATGACTTCATCCATTATTACCCCGTCCGCTCACTCGCCNGTCTCCTTAAATCCTTTACAAACATTAAGCGGAATGGAAATGGACACTAAGTACTGAATGAATGTAATATAACACAAATCACTGACCACAAGCAGTCGCTGGTAACGTTCCAACTGGGATCCATGCACCAGAGAACATTATTTTTATATATATAAATAACTCTCCCTATCTACAATACTTCAATACTTTGTCGAATTTAGCTTTTTTAATGGTTAATATTATTCTAAAAATAATAAGCTATGTCTGTCTGGAGTGAGGTTTTAATTTCAAAAAAATTAAAACCTCACAGCAAAAATAAACTAAATAAATGAGTAAAAATGATACGAGTGCTAAAAAATATAAAAAAAACTCAACAAAATCATAAAAATCAAAGTAAAAACAAAAGCAAACCTTTTGTAGTGGTTATGTGTAATAGTCCTGTGTATAGACCCTCTTTTTACATTATAGGCTGTAGACATATCTGGCTGTTTGGGACATCACAGAGCAATGAAGTAATGTGTTATAAAAACCACAGGAATTGGTTCCTGTCTGTATTAATTTCCTTATTACCTTTTCTGCCCCTTTCCAACACATAGAACANACCATATACAAGTACTTCATTTAGTGCTGAGCCCAAGTTATGCCACATTACTGTTCTAAAGCGNCTTTTTAAAATCTCACTATTTATGTTATTGGTTTTTACAGCACAATATGGGTGAAAATGGTCTGCAGTTATTTAGTTGACATTATCAAAAGAGCAAGCACACTGTATTAGGTGTCTTTTAAGGATAACCAAATGTTTAGCTATTCTCCTACAAATCAACCTCAACATTCATGTGAGACNAAATTGGCCACCAGATCCTGACCTAGTCAGCTGCTACACACACTCTATATAATGACACGGAGAAGAAGGATACCTATGAATTGAGGATTTGTATGTACAGGGGTGGGGCTTTGGGTGTGATTTGCATAAAACACNCCCTCAAGCCACACCTCCATGCTGCCATCTTGTTGTTTGTCTTGGGAAGTCATAAACCCAGAGATACAGTTTCCTCTGTGTTCCAAAAGACTATGTCATCAAGCCCAGCCCATCATAGTAATGATCGGGGCTGAGGCAGCCCAGGTCCTGGGAGATTTGCAGACAGTCCTGTGATAGCGGGATGACTGCCTAAAATTTGGGGGTCTCCCGGGCATTCCAGGAGAGTCGGCAATCCTGAGTAACGCTTGGAATTTAAGGCACTGATTTACATGAAATCACGACCTTCCCAAGTATGGGAAATTGGGCGGCTAAAGTTTAACCATCCCCATCTATATTGGAACCTGCATGGCCTTATAAAAACATGCGCATAGCAGTACTNGAGACAATGTATCGTGTAAAAGCTGCATGAGGGTGCAGATATGCTAATCACCACACTACATTATATCCATTGTTACTGGTCACATATAACCTGGCAGTGGCCATAGACAATAGAAGGAATAGCAACTTTCACCCCCCCCCCCCCCTTTAAACAATGGCTTTTTTACATAACATTCACTAAGTTATGTGGAAGCTGATGTTGGCAGCAGATGGTACAGTTAATAGTACTCAGAGGCCAGTTTCCTATCTGTGCCTTGCCAGTCGTCATTCACAGCCATTGTGTTTCTGTGACCACAGGGCAAAGGCTTCTGGGAAATGTGATAAGAAGTATGGTACATGTGTTCATTGGGATGTGAGCAAGTTCCTGTCAGTAGTGAACCCAGGCGAATGTATTGTGTCAGACGTGTAATTACGAGACATTCCAAATTCTCTCCCCGTTACTGTAAGATAAAGTGTATCCGGAGACACTCCATATGTTTCCTAAGATGGCGGACAGATAGATTTACTTTCCTCATGCCCCATATTGTCCTTCTTCACTGNCACACACACACACATATATATATGTCTACTGCACACATAGTATTACTGGGAAGGCACTGCTGCAGTTGTCTACTACAAACATTCCTGAGGTCTCTTACACTGGCAGGGGGTCTCTGCCGTTTAGCAGCTGTCATTTGTTTGCTCAGCCTCTGTCACTGCTACCAGGCTACCTGCACTCTGCAGTGTGACCGTGTTGTTGGCCACAAATTGCCACCGACACCTCATCGTTGTCCATTTACTAAAAGATGATCACTACAATTTATCACTACAATAGCGATTAACACACTGCTCGGAGGGTACTAATATTGCAATCTGAAAATGGCGTTATTACTTGTCTCCCTGCTATTTCCGCATATACTTCCCCTTTCCTCCCTCTGATAGCTGTTATTAGGGGAAGTAAAAGAGGTTACTTATGGGCAGTCCTCACCACTGAGATTAAACTTATCTGATCCTGGGTTCAATGCTGTCACTGCAGCAAAGAATTGCCGTTGTCCTGGTGCATGCAATCTGGGACATATAAATGTAGAAAGTCCCAGGATTGATTTACTGCACATGCTCCAGGACATAGAAAACCCGCTGCAGACCATCGTGGGACCTCACTAGTGGGGTAAGTACTTGTAAATCCTGCGGTCGATNTAGCCAGGCTGGCAGTGAGGAGATGCTAGCCAGGCTGCCATAATTACCTATTAGTAAGATCTTAACTGTGGTTCTGGTTCGGTATGTGGATCCGCAATGATCAGACACCTGGGAAACACATTTAAAGAACGCAAAATGTATGAACACAAAGTTGGGCCATTTCTGAAACAATTCATAATATGTTTTGCCTGTGACCTAAGGAGACACAATGCCATAAATCTTCTCATGGTTAAGCTTTCAGCCATAGAGCGTGACATTGCCACAGCTTTGGTCTTACATGGTGCAAATCTCACTGCTAATCCTGCATATATATCCCGTCCTATCAGATGTCTGCAATTAGGCGTTATACTAAGCCTAGCAGCGTGTCAGGAGATCCCGGCTGCCCGTGGAGGGTACGTGTCAGAAGCCGACAAGACATCTTTATGTTTCTAGAAACATTTTACAATCTGCACCTTGGCAAAACCAGGAGGAGGCAAACTTAATTTTAAAAATAAAACAGTTGAGAATTTATGAGCGCTATGCTAAGTTAAACTGGCCATAGCGATCATTATACTCTAGGTTCATCAGTTATCCAGTGATTGGACCAACAATCGATCCAATGCGTGGCCCAGATCTTTTCCCTTCCATAAGAAATCACTGCCAGGAATCAAGCCTAGATTAGCCAGGTGTGCCTGTAAGAATTTGATTGGTTGCTACGGGCAACAGTTCCCCTTTTCCTTTCCCGCAGTTTAGTAAATCTGGGTCTAAGTCTGTTGCTTACAGCAGTGGTTCCCAAACTTTTTCAGTCGAGGCGCCCTTAGGTTCTCACCCCTAATACAAAATAATTTCTCATTTTAAGTTACAAAATACAAAATAATTTCTCATTTTAAGTTTTTGAGTCAGAATAATGTAATAACTTTTTAGGTAAAGACAGAAATACTTCAGGTTGATATCAAATCTTGTGTTGCTCCTATACAAGACGTAAAATTGTGCTTCTAAGTAACACTATCAACATAGCACCACATCGGAAAAAACTNTTTGTGGCACCCCAATGAGAGTGTCGTGGCACCCCAGGGAGCCANNGCACACAGTTTGGGAACCACTACTTACAACTTACAGTATCTCTTGAGGTGCGCACTGCCATTCAGAGGTCTAACTTTGCTATGTTCGACTGTTCGAAGGAATTTCAGTAGTTAAGCGATCGCACTGCAGAGCCGGAACCTTCTATGGACATCTACACTTTTTACTCTTTTCTGCAGATTCCTTGATCCGAACAGGACAGTCAGCGCCAGAGGCCCGCGTGGACAGAGNCTACGATAATCCCCCCTGCCGCCGTGGCTTGTATGTTTACACAAAGACGAGGCATGAAACATCTATTTAGCTTTTTTTGGGACGTCGCTATTCTGTCAACAAATGAATGAGTTTATTCATCTCCTATAAACATGACAATGTTTTTATTATTGCCGGATGAAGGAATGCGCTTCTCAAGGACACAGCGTATTACACAATGCTAGATTGTTTGTTTTTCATGTGTGGTCCAGAAGAGGACTTGAATGTATCCCGGCCGTTCCTGTGATCTTATATCATTTGTACATAGGTCTTATATTCAGGTACTTCTGAGTGATTGATTTCATATAGAGAAGCATAAACCATTTCCTGTATATACACATATATATCTCAGGGTTGCCACCATTTGCCAAAAGTTGTGACCATGGGGGTGGGGCTGAGGAAGTGATTTATGCAAATCATGCCATAAGTTCCGCCCCTGGATATCCAATTCATAATTCTACTATGAGGGATTTGATGCAAGTACCGCTCCACCATAGTAACAGTAGGGACTGAAGGAAGTGATTTACACTGAACCGTTGTCTTCAGCCCAAGACCAGGAGAAGACTCCTGGATATTTTTGGAGACTCAGTAACCCTTTTTATAGATATGTTTTGTTTGCACCTGTACCTGTGCNAAAGTTTAAACATAATAATGTCATTATCCAATCATTGTAAATAACNAAAAACTTTCCCTGGTAAATAGATGCGCCCATTAGTCCGGAGTCACGGCTGTGTGATTTGGAACCCTCATCGGGTCAGTGTTTTAGAGCTGATGGAAGGCCAGAGAATTAATTAAAACCGTAGAGGAAAGATTACCCCGCTGGAAACCGAGTTGGTTCTGGAATTAAACACGTCTCTGTTTGCAGAGAGCCGCAGGGAGTGGAGGATAACAGGACACTCCTTATCCTGGCGAGATTCCATAACAAGAAGAGGAGACATTACAACTCTGCCAACCCATACCCACTGTGCCATCTCCTTCCTTAATTATTACACTCTATGTATTGTAATAGCCATCACGCTCATACTAAAGGCATCAGCTTACNCTGGCATATACATCTACCTAGGTGTCACTCTGCATTTAGATAACGTTGGCATATGTCACACTCCTAGGGTGAACTGTAACACAGAGATGNCCAGGGTACACTTTGAGGTGGTTGAATAGAGAGACACTAGGATACCATGAGTATTACTGGCATATGTTACTTGTAACCACAATAGTCTGTAGAAATCGCCTGGAACCACTACACACAGTGGCATAACAATGTCTCCTTTGTCTGGCATACTTGGTTTCCGAGACCTTATGGCAGCTTNTTTTAAAGAATTCTCCTTGGCATGATACAAGGCAGAAGCATTATGGGTGTTTCTGGGAACTACTGTATAAAGTGGTATTGTTTAACCCGAGTCAATGGCTACTGTTCTAATATCCAACTGATGACCAACATTCCTCTAAACCAGGGATGGTCAAAGTTCGGCTCTCCAGGTGTCACACTACATGTCCCAACGTGCCTTAACTGCATAGACATAGTTGATACACGACAAAGCATGCTGGGACATGTAGTGTAATAACACNTGGAGAGCCAAACTTTGCCTACCCCGTTTTAAACCAACCCTACAACCGTACATCAACCATCCGGGTGTTTCAAGGTATTTCCTGTAGACTCCCAAATTTCTGGCAATTTATCCAGTAACCTGGGAGAGTCACAAATCTCCTGAGACCCAGGCTGGGGCAGTAATTTAAATCACTGCCTTAGCCATGATTGGTACTATGAATGGGCTGGGCTTGATGATGTCACACCNTGAGAAATTATTTTGTATTTTGTAACTTAAAATGAGAAATTATTTTGTATTAGGGGTGAGAACCTAAGGGCGCCTCGACTGAAAAAGTTTGGGAACCACTGCTGTAAGCAACAGACTTAGACCCAGATTTACTAAACTGCGGGAAAGGAAAAGGGGAACTGTTGCCCGTAGCAACCAATCAAATTCTTACAGGCACACCTGGCTAATCTAGGCTTGATTCCTGGCAGTGATTTCTTATGGAAGGGAAAAGATCTGGGCCACGCATTGGATCGATTGTTGGTCCAATCACTGGATAACTGATGAACCTAGAGTATAATGATCGCTATGGCCAGTTTAACTTAGCATAGCGCTCATAAATTCTCAACTGTTTTATTTTTAAAATTAAGTTTGCCTCCTCCTGGTTTTGCCAAGGTGCAGATTGTAAAATGTTTCTAGAAACATAAAGATGTCTTGTCGGCTTCTGACACGTACCCTCCACGGGCAGCCGGGATCTCCTGACACGCTGCTAGGCTTAGTATAACGCCTAATTGCAGACATCTGATAGGACGGGATATATATGCAGGATTAGCAGTGAGATTTGCACCATGTAAGACCAAAGCTGTGGCAATGTCACGCTCTATGGCTGAAAGCTTAACCATGAGAAGATTTATGGCATTGTGTCTCCTTAGGTCACAGGCAAAACATATTATGAATTGTTTCAGAAATGGCCCAACTTTGTGTTCATACATTTTGCGTTCTTTAAATGTGTTTCCCAGGTGTCTGATCATTGCGGATCCACATACCGAACCAGAACCACAGTTAAGATCTTACTAATAGGTAATTATGGCAGCCTGGCTAGCATCTCCTCACTGCCAGCCTGGCTANATCGACCGCAGGATTTACAAGTACTTACCCCACTAGTGAGGTCCCACGATGGTCTGCAGCGGGTTTTCTATGTCCTGGAGCATGTGCAGTAAATCAATCCTGGGACTTTCTACATTTATATGTCCCAGATTGCATGCACCAGGACAACGGCAATTCTTTGCTGCAGTGACAGCATTGAACCCAGGATCAGATAAGTTTAATCTCAGTGGTGAGGACTGCCCATAAGTAACCTCTTTTACTTCCCCTAATAACAGCTATCAGAGGGAGGAAAGGGGAAGTATATGCGGAAATAGCAGGGAGACAAGTAATAACGCCATTTTCAGATTGCAATATTAGTACCCTCCGAGCAGTGTGTTAATCGCTATTGTAGTGATAAATTGTAGTGATCATCTTTTAGTAAATGGACAACGATGAGGTGTCGGTGGCAATTTGTGGCCAACAACACGGTCACACTGCAGAGTGCAGGTAGCCTGGTAGCAGTGACAGAGGCTGAGCAAACAAATGACAGCTGCTAAACGGCAGAGACCCCCTGCCAGTGTAAGAGACCTCAGGAATGTTTGTAGTAGACAACTGCAGCAGTGCCTTCCCAGTAATACTATGTGTGCAGTAGACATATATATATGTGTGTGTGTGTGCGTGTATGTGTATATATATATATATATATATATATATATATATATATATGTATTGTATGTATGTATGTATGTATATGTATTTCAGCATATTAAATATATTTATGTCAATTATGCACATCACCCCTGCCCCATACATGGAAAAATCTGCATGAAGCCCCACCTATCTTTAGTAACATTAGGTTTGCTAACGATGGATGTCATCAAGCTCCGCCCATCCCATGTGACAGTCACATAGTCCGTAATATTTCCATGTCTTAGATGACCTCACTGATTCCTGGAGGAAAAGCAAGCATTGCTGTCAGACATGGACTCTCAGGATGTCATGTCACAGGACAGAAGTAGGAATTTGCTATAATAGTTAAGACAGAGCTAAGAGATGCATTCTAACCCCTACCCCCAACCCCTTTAGCTCATGTACCATGTGCCTGTGGTTGCGATGGTGATATGAAAACACTGTGGGGGAAATGCTACAAAATGTACACTAAAACAGCCTGAAGGATGAAATGAAACAAGGTTGTTACAAGAACAGAGCCGTAATAAGGCATCAGGGGGTTCCGGGGCACTTAAGGCCAGAGGAGGGGGGCAATCCACTCTCAATCACCTTCGAGGGCTACTGTTGCCGGTAATCACCCCCCCCCCCCTGCAATCCCCCAGTGCCGCAGCCAATCAGGAGCACTGGGATATTGGAGTGGGGGAAAGGGGCCGACAGACTGGGTACTTCTGAGTGAGGGGTAATAACCAAAATTGCAACTGATAAACTGCCATGATCAATGTCAACCGGCATCCATTTTGTCGAAGCCCTATGTTATATATATCATCTGACACTGACTACACACATTCGTATTGGGTTTTCACCTACAAGGGCCTGTTTCCTGGAGCTGAGCAATGGGCTGTGTTGTGGTTTTGCTCAGTAATATCCAAGCTTACTTTGCTTTGTTTTTATGGACGCACTTCCAGCTGAGTCCAGGCCTGACGCCAGCCAGAGACTCGAGATAGATATCCTTGGCGTGCACCCTAGGAGTGACAGAGGTCTATTCAACAAGTGGGAGGGGCCAGAAGAAAGAGAGGGAGAAGAAAGGGGAGTGGTTATGCAAATTGTAGCATATGTTTTGTATCCTGAATTTGAGCCCTGTACAGAAGATTGTTGGGAAGGTGCCGAATGGGGCGAGAAATGTTATTTGTAAGGAAACAGTATGTTCTGTGCCAGGTATAGTCCCAGCATGCTCCAGTAGCAGAGGAATAGTTAATACCCGGCAAAGCATGATGGGACTTGTAGTTACACAATATCTGGAGAGCCACAGGTTATGTATGCCTGTTTAATAATGGGGTCCACAACTTTAATGAAGCATCAACCTGCCCCCTGGAGCCCCTCAGATATAGATATATTTTCCCAGCAAGAGACAAAAAGTTGGCAGGAACGGGATATTTGTTCCGTTCTCTTGGTATTCAAGGTATTTACATGCACAGTTACATACTGTGAATATTTCTGTGAAATTATTCTTCATTAAGCTATGCTTCCAGCTGTTAAACATTAACATTAGTACAATTTAATGTATTACTCTCTCGGGCCCCTGTGTACTTGGCGTTAGACCCAATGCGTGGCCCCATGTATAAATGCAGCACAGCAAGTGTGTGGCCATATGTGAGACAGATCCAGGGTCACATGACCATAGTGCAGGGACACATGACAAAGGTGCTAACATCCCCTGGCACAGAGGAGAAACTATGGTCAGCCAGTAAGAAGCCACAGATGATGAAGGGAGAATGTATTATGGGGTGCAGTATATATGTGTGTATATGGGGTACACAGTGATTGAGTGATA
>JABWIB010008927.1:14787-28064 GCA_016617825.1 Platyplectrum ornatum | reverse complement strand
ATACAACCTGGCTTAGCCCCATGTATCACTCCCCAAACTCCTATAGAATGTAAGCTTGCAGGCAGAGTTCCCTTCCCCATCCATTCTGTCTGTTACCACCCAATGATGTCTTAATGATTGCTGCAATTGTAAAGCACTACATAATATGATGGCGCTATATAAGAACCTGTTAATATGGAAGATACTATCAATAAATCAGTAACCTTCCCAATAAAGAGAATAATTTTTATGACAACCTAAAAAAATTTTCATGAAAACGTTTTTCCCCTCCAAAAATATTCTAATCCTTTAATTAATGGGTAAGAAAGGGTACATNAACAAGTAAGGGCGATACACTGAAAGGGCCAAATAAATGAAGGGTCTCAGACTTGCCCTCAGGTAGTTTTTGTATTTTGGAATGAAGGGATTCTTAGAAGTATAAGAAATACACTGCACTCTGTGTGAACGCACCATGTCATACCGGTTTTGCTGTATTTATCTTGTCTTTGTCGCCAAACAAAAATTCTCTGGGTTGGTTACNCTGAAGAGTAAATACGGGAGGGTCTCCTGTTTATATTTTTGGCAAATATGTAGTGTTACAGTAAAAGTGGTGAGAAGTGTCATGCTTTTAATATACAGGACAGCAAGTCCTAGGGTTGATCTTTGCAGGAAGTTAGGTGTTTGCATGAACACTGGTTAATGAACAGTTATTCCCAGTATTTCTGNGAATATTGTGTCACAATAATTTTGTTGATTGTATTTCATATTTAGATAATTATATCAATCCTTTTGGTTTCTAATTTTCTAATTTACCATGTGTTTTACATAGAATTCACCATGTACAACCTGATACNGGTAATTTTGAACCAGATACTTCTCTCTGTTCTCCACCCGACTTCCACATGCAGATTAATGAAGTCGTGTTGTGTCTGTAGCAGTGCGACAGCACTTGTGGATCCGTTCACTGGGGCGCTCCAGCCTTCCATCTACCTAAATTACATAATGTGACAGGGGTATTAATAATTTATATAGTATAGACTGTGTCTGAGAGGATTAATGCGGATCAACCATCACACAGTCACTTAAGGCAGGGGTGCAGCGTAAGTAGTGCTAACCACGCACAAGAGAGGGGAGTGATAGGGGAATTCACATCCCTCCCCCACACANACCTCCGCATGAATGGAGAGCTGGATCTGGTCCTTTCATCAAAGTCCATTATTATATTGAATTTATTTTAAAAAATNACAACCCAATTTAATTTCCTTAAAAGTATCCATACAGATTGTAATGTTAAGATACATAAAATATGGTATTGCTGTTCAGATAATGTATTATAATGGATATGTTTGCATTGATTTATATCACTGCTTCAGAGCCATTCATTTAGCAATAATTGCAATGTATTTTTCTATATTGCTAGAGTTTCTTGGAATTACTATACAATTATCCGGCTACTGGTGTTCTTTTGTATTCATTTTTTTTTATTTTGAATTTTATTAATACAATTCAAACTAATTCTTTCAATCTACATTGTGCATGGAATTACAATACAAAAAGAGTTTTGTGTTTTTATTAACAATAAACTAAAACTAGCACAAAAAATCCAACATAAAACACCTTAAAATAAAGTCAGCTTCTAAGAGCTCTATCATTTCAGATTAATACACACCAGTTGTATTGNCAGCTCATCCCTAGGTATTTCCACCAAAGCCTGTCCTGTGTTCAGAGGTGCCAAAAAATACTGAGCTAATATAAGGCATGAGGTTGAATGGTACAGTATAATAATAAAATGATAAATATCAAAGTTCCATGCAATCATTAATATTTGGAAGTTGAAACTGGATTTGGAACTGTTTTAAGGTATACTGCTAAAGGATGTTAACCCAAAGTTTGTGATTTCCACATTTGGCATTAGAGATGTGGGCGTCTATACAAATACTATTTAGTAGAGGTACACATGGTCATGATCGTGGCCCATTTAGTTTCATCAAGAGTCTAAATGTAGCATTACGTAATATGATAGCGCCATATAAAAACCTGGTTATAANTAAACACTCCTGTCGAAATNCAATGTTCTTGTTAGTAATGGTGCACCGTCTAGTTTGTCTTTTTTTATTTTTGGGGTGGCAACAACTTGTGTTTTTATTACATTTACATTTAAATATTTATATCAACTTTTTCTCCCTTGAATTTTCAGGACCAAAGTTAGTTGTCATTTATAAAAAATTATAGTCTATAGTAATAAAATGTTTATACAAACAAAAACAAAAGTGTAAGTGGAAAACAATAACAATCAAACAGGATCTCCNAACTGCATTGTTTAACGCTAAGCACTGTGCTGAAATAATAGGTTTCAAGCATTCAATTATGGAGCGGAATAATGTTAAAGAAACCACAGTCTNGTGAGAATTGTAGAACAATCATCTATCAATATTATTACACTGAACAATTAATTATGTCAATAAATATTTATGAAATGATTTAATTGGCCAAGCTTTTGTTAGGAATTTGATCAGGAGTAAGGTAATATTCATTATTACTTCATATTGGAGCTTAGGTTAGTATGAATTATTAGTTAATCATGAATCAGAAATCATTTGGAATAAAATAAACCACAAAATGTAATTCAAATAGAAGTTTAAGTGTTAGCTTCTTAGTCCTCCAGCTTATTCATTCAGAAAATATATATTTATAAATTGATTGTATTGGAGGTTAACATTGTATTAACTAACATAAAGAGTATATCTGGCTCATCGCTAGCATGGAAAAATTCTCCTACCACCTCCATGATTGTGATGATCTTTTCCATCAGGTCTGGTCCCCTTGGCTACTCATGCACCATCCATGTCCAGGAACATCACATACTCCAGTGTGCGTACCTCCTTTATCTTTCTTCCCTTCCCCTACACCTCCCTGGTAACATCCCCCTACCCCCCAGTGCTCCCAGCACATTAGTCCTGCCTGTGTATAGTAGATATTTGTATAGTAGATCTACACAATTTGTATAGTACATCTACACAGGTAATCCAGACTGTGAAATGTTCGTACAATCAAAAAAGTTGCAGATTTCTGAAAAAAGTGNGAATAATACAAATAACCAGAGGTCATCCAGAAAGCAAGGCACACTTATCAAATATCTTGTGGTGCAACCTTTTGTTGGTGAAGGGAGCGGCAGAGTAACAAGCATATGGACATGGCATTGTGACCTATGCTCACATGGACAGAGTATGCTGGACTAATACAAAAATATTGGATTATGAGGGTAAAACAAAGTTGGTGAGAGCGAGGCAGAAGATAGGTAAAAAAAAAATCAGACGTCTGCAGGCTGTTTCAAATGATGTTTGACACACTAAGAGATTTTGCTGTGGTTGGAGGGATGTCTGAGGATTATCTTTACAGTGTGTACAAGGAGCGCCACAACTTTTTTCATTGGAAAAAAAATAAAAGACTACTCTGCTGAGGTTAAAAGAACAGAAGGCGCCCTGAATGAATGACAGCACATCTGTCATTCATACTGACAGTCTCCCTATCCATCCAATCAGAGTCAGGTTAAGATTCTGATTGACTGGGCAGGGCCCTGTCCCTGTGATTGACAGGCGAGCTGTCCTTGCACCTCTGCCTGCAAATTTGAACATAAAAAGATTAGGAGCCCTTGCTTTTATAATGTAAAGTGCAGGACGCCTGCNGTTTTTATGTCAGGTGCCATGAAGTTTTTGCATTCCTGCACCGCGTTTGGTGAAGGGACAACATTTTTTTTGGCGTCAACAATTCCTTCGTTTTGTATTTGTATATAAATATTTTTCTTCAACTGCAAATGCAGTGAAAATATAGAACAGTATTTAAATGTAAAAATTTATTTATAATTGCTGCAGTTCTAGAAATGTTTTAGATATTGGCCAGTCAACAGCGCTAAATCTGTGTACTGTGAGTAGAGAAAATACAGGATTGGCTCTANACATGTGTATAAACTCATCCAGTGAAAGAAAAACACAGTTATACATGTGGCGTTGTGTTTACCATTGACAGAGTTTGGGCAATGGGGCAGGGGACGGCATTTAAATTATACAGCATTGGCCAGGCTCAGGACCTCTCCCACAGGTCTCTCCCTTACATCATGCTAACGCAGGGTGTTACATACATAGGACTCAAGGTAGTGTTCTGAGCGCGTGAGTGGCAAACATTCTACACAAGCAAGGTGTGGGCTGGGGGAGTGCATTGAGATTATATGTCTGTATATTATATTTATGGATTATCTGTTTAGTAATAGCCAAATAATAGAGCATTTTATGTATACGTTTTATGGACTCTATAATTGAGACCCAATTATAAAACAGGTTACAGTGCAGTTTGATTTCATTTCATATTCACAACTTTGAAATCATGCCTGAGCATTGAGGTATAAATCCATCCCGAACAACATCCTCAGTCACTATCCGCTGCTCCCTGGTTATCACCGTTATCTTTAGTAAGCTTATCCCCATGGATCCTGGACTATTGGAAGACCTTACCATGACCATGTCCAGGATTTTTGGTGGACATGTAGGGTTCCTTTATATTTATCTACTTATTAGTATTTTATCTTTTTCAGTGTATATTTTTTTATTATTTTTATTGCATATTCAAATAATTTTTATTGCATTTATTTAAAAATAACTTATATAACTTTTATCAGCACCCGATATCATTCAGCATTTTTAACTGTTTAACCTACACAGACCTGTTAATAGGAAACAAGAAAAGGGGGCTGGTATGCGCAGATCATGACAGTACTCAATGTCAGAACAAGAAGAAAACAGTATTTGTTACTAAAATGTAACAAAGAGTATGTTTAAATAATGACAGCAAGAACAATCCAACTACAGTCACGAGCATAGCTCATGTTCTCAAAAAATCTATTCTACAGCTGATCACACACAAGACGACTTTTAGCCTATGTACAATTGAAAAAAATGTCAATAAAGTGCCATTTAAACAATAGGGCACAAGGATTGCAAATNCGAATTCTGGATTAATATCATGACCTAGCATGAATCTTTTCATCAGTGTATTGTGTTCTGNTTTGCTGGGAGTATATGATGCGAGGAAGTTCTNTTATGACTGAAAGGCACCCCATTCATTCAGCAGGGTGGGATGCCATTCATAAAGAGCTTCCTCTCCTCCGACTGAAGCCTGTACCAGAACCTGGGTATGTACTGTATATGTACTAGATAGCCTCCAGTACAGGTTTTAACAGAGGGAATAGAAAGGGGAGAGCTGGNCATCACTATTACTAGAACAATGATCATTGTAGTGAGTGGTTTTTCCATTTACACCAATTACAGTGGAATGATCATCTTTCTAGTAAATGGCCAGCTTTAGGGTAAGATATGTTAAAGAGTGTTATTGCAGATGTACACAATATGTTCTGCATTTCACATTTCAATTACTACACACAATAGTCACAATCTTATTCTAGAAGAAATAACTTCTGCTTACCAGTGTGCTAGAGGGCAGTGCAAGATTGCATAATGTACTATGTACAGTATATACAGAACATGAGGCAAATAAGAGAAAGAAGCCTAAAAATGAAAACTCAGCTAATAAAATGGATGATTGGTTGCTTTGGACAACATCCCCACATTTCCAATCCTGCAGTTTACTATATATTAAGTATAATTAACTAATGTGATACAGCTAATTGCAGGGAACATGGATGAAAGCAAAGTAAATGATGTACTTAAATATTAAGTGAAAACAAGCTTCAAAATAGGCTAGACATAAATGGATATGTGAATGACATATCCGTCCAAAAACTGTATTAAAAATAGAAATGAAATGGGCAAGAAAAAGATTACTGACAAACAAAACTATCATATGTTAAAATATATTAAAGCTACAGTGCAGATATCTGTATATCTAGATGCAACTAGTAAGTAGTAATAAGTAAGTAATAAAGAGCAACATGGTTGCAAACAGGGTTCCTAACTGGTGATTTTGACCTTAAATTGCTTAACAGCATAAGAGGCCCCCCCTCCACCCCAACCCCCCCCCCCCCCCCCCCCCCCCCCCCCCCCCCCCCCCCAGGATCAGTCCCTGAGACAGTAATTGACACAGGAGACTTTATTTGGCGTTAAAAAGGGGACACAGGTTATTTATAATTAGCCCAATTGGATTGGATATTACTTATGAAATTTAGATGGGGAAGGTGGCAACACAAGCAGTGGAGGCTAGAGGTCCTACCCTATGCTATACTAAACTAACTTCTATTAATTAAACTTCGAACCAAAAGAAGAAAAAGGCGCCTAAATTCCGGTGGCCAAACACGCTAATTGCTCTAAGAGCCTAACATACCGCCCATTAACCATGGAATAACCAGGGCCAGCCGCAACGACCACCTGCCCAATTGGGAAACTAATAAACCATGAACACACATTATTTGCGCCAAAACTATGTTTCTGACCTCCACTGCTGCCGCCACAGCGCCTACAGCCCTACGCGCCGCCACCTCCACAGACCTGGGACCGCCCTTATTAGGTCAGATATGAAAACCAGCATACCCTGCTCAGATAGGTGTACCCNGTCGGCCCTGTAGAGCTCAAGGGAATAAAACTGAATAAAGGGATGTGGGACACTGAAACCACCAACTCTCGCCATGAATCTAGAAATGGCCATATTTAATTTTTTGCAAGACAGCTCCACCTTCTGAACCAATCTGGCCCCCCGCCACACCCGCCCAGAGGTAATGTGAGACCAACCCAGCAGCATCCCTGCCCACGCCTCGTGAATCCTGGCCAAATCCCTGCTATCAGACCAGGTGAGGTCGCAGGATCTCCTACTAGTGAGGTCATTACCCCCGGCGTGGATGACCAGCACACTAGGAGGGCCGAAGTGACTGATGGACCGCACTACAAAATCAAGCAGGGATACACACAGCAGCCCCCTCACCCCTAACCAATGTACCTGCCCACCCAGCGGAGACCCAGGCCAATAATGTGAATGAAAATGGCGACCAGCCCAATATACNAATGAGTGGCCGACAATCCAGACTTGCTTCGACGGACAGCCGGCACCTACGGTGAGAATCAGGAAAGAAATATGACAACAGCAGACCTGAACCCACGACGAAGTAACAAAGAGGAGCGAAGAAGAAAGAACAGAAAGGAAGGGAGAGGGAAGGGAGAGGGAAGGGGGGAGGCGTATAGCAAAGAACAGAAGGGAAGGGAGAGGGAAGGGGGGGAGGCGTATATGCACAGGACGAAGGAGAAGACAACAAACAACCTTGAGCACGCCCTAACAGGGCCGAACAACTCCCAGAAAAACCTCCAAGGTAGCCTCAGCCACCATCTGGCTCCTCACTGGGAGGAAAATAGGAGAGAAGGTCCCCGTGCCTCCCCAAAGCAAGCAACCAGGTCTAGGGTTGCCTGAGGCCATCTCTTGCCCACAATCCTAAATACAAACAACTTACCACCTTACTAACAAAAACGAGGAGACGAAGAGTAAACCAGAATATTTATATGAACAAATGTATTTCTTAAAGACACCAGACTTCCACTGCCCCAGGGCCCGGATAGCTTAGTCCGACTGGCCGGCAGCGGAGGTAGCGGCCACCCCTATGGGCAACCAATTAACTCCGTTGGGGGGGCTCAAGTCGAGGAAACGCAGCACCAGTGTCACCGGGCAGATGTCACGAACGGGATGAGGCACGAGGGTAACCCACCTCCGCCGCCACAACTGATCAGTCATGGACTTATGGATCTTACAAATGATGGAGTCGGGGGAGACAGTCACATTACACAGAAGCATGCCAGAGGCCACCGCCAACTTCCCGGTGGCCACTAGCTTGCACACGCGAAAAGTGCCAAAAAACNTCCGGGAGAAAGCCACTGCACAGAGACTATTGTCAAAGGCATCAGACGTAATGAGGGGTAGCGTCATCATAAGTCGTTAGGTCGCCTAGGGGACGCTGGCACGACCTGGCATCGCGAAGCACCCTGCATGCCAAAAAGCTCTTGGTGAAATCCTCCTCGCCATGCAACCTAGCAAAGTAAGATAGTCCTGCTACGCATGCCCCAACCAACGCCCTAGACCGTCCCCTCTCATACTCCCTCCACAGAAAAGACAAGAACATGTGCCCTGCAGACTTACAGATGTGATGGGGAGGATCTGAACAGCTCCCACTCGCTCCATGCCTGATGGTAGGCCTACAAGGTGTTAGGCGCCAATGAACTATCCGCCAGAGCAGCTAAGCCTGCAGCGTGATCTACCAGAGAGGAGAGGGGCAAGGTAATCATCAGCGCAAGCTATCGGCGCCAGCGCCCAAAATCTACACCACTGGAAATGAGACAGCGCGTCAGCAATGCTATTCTCCATCCCCGGGACGTGCCTGGCCTTGAATGAGATGTTAAACTGCAAAAAGCAAATGATCAGATGACACAAAAGAGCAATAGCAGGAGGGGAAGTGGAATGTTGCCGATTTATGGATTGAACCACCTCCAAATTGTCGCACCAGAACACAATATCTCGGTCACGCAGCTCCTCAGCCCACAGTTCAATCGCAACGACAATCGGGAAGAGCTCCAAAACCAGCAAATTGGCAGTCAGGCCCCTTTGCACCCACTCCTGGGGCCAGGGAGCGGTGCACCATGCACCCCGGAAAAACTCTCTGAACCCATTCACACCTGACGCATCTGTAAAGAGCTACAGCTCAATGTTAGAAGCTGTTGGCGCCTGCCAGATCCGCACCATGTTAAAAGAAGGGAGGAAACAAATCCACACGCCCATGTCCTCCCTGATGGACTGGGACAGGGCCACGAAATGATAAGAGAGGCGCACCCCTGCACCAAAAGGTATGACCTTGCAAGCACAGGAGGGACTGCACCTTCCTATGAATAGCCCGCTTGCAGGACCTCATGTCCGTCACAGCATCCAACAGCCTCGGAACCTTGTCAGCCNGCAACCTGCACAATCCCTCGACTGGAGCCACCGGGACCCCAAACTGCGCAAACAGGTATTGAGCATAATCAAGCAGCTGCGTACACTCTGGAGAATTGGCTGGACCTACGAAAAGAAAACCATCCAAATAATGAGCCACCGACCGACAACCTGCACCCTCGGTTATGCACCAATGAAGAAAGGAGCTGAACGTTTCAAAAAAGCACAGGAGACAGAACACCCCATGGGCAGGCATAAGTCGACAAAGAAACCATCCNGGAGTCTAAAACCCATGTACCGGAAGGAGTCCGGATGCAGAGGCAAGAGACACCAACTCGGTGTCCAACGTAGCCATAAGGGAACCCCGCCCATTGAGGCGCACCTCGAAAGATTGATACACGACGGTGCAAGCCCACGGGTCGATGGCGTCATTAATGGAAAAACCATGCAGGTGGGAAAGATGTTGAATGTTGTCCAATCCAAATCAGGATTGGAGGGGAGGGGAAAGGGCCCGCCATTCTACTTAGGCGGACTTCCCCCATAACTTTTTCCAAAACTAGGTCAGGGCACTGAAGAGCAGATAGAAGGTTAAGGTGGAACCTGTATTAACTGGGCTCGTAATTGGCAACTTAAAACTGTGCATGAAACCCGCACATAACATTTCCGCTGCATCGGCATAGGGATATAAATCAAACCAAGGCTGCAAGCTATCAATGTTGATGGGGGAGGGGGCCTTGCGAAGGGGGCCTAAATCCGGCTCGGGGGTTATTAGCACTAACTTTCAAGGTAAGCTGCTGCAAAAACACAAAAACCATCCACCCAACTCAAATATGTTTTATATGCCTCCTTGCCTATACCACCTCCTGCGTGACGCTAAACATATCGTTTATATTTATTTGATTTTTGTAGCATAAATTGGTTGCTATATAATATATTTAATAGGTATACAGTTTACAGGAAAACCAGTAAGAAAACAACAAATATACCTGTTCTATTTACATTTCTGAAACATGGTACTGTATAACATTACTGTAATAGAGGGGAAAAGTAATTTTCCTCAGTTGTGTAAACCATACAGCATTAAGGCTGTACTCAATATCTGGATATATAAGTAACATATTAGCAGAGACAAAAAAGTAATTTCTACAGTTTTGAAGACCTTGACAACACTAAGGCTGTACTTAATATCTGGATATATTAGTAAGATATTAGCAGTATATTAGAAAAGAACAAAGCAATCATTTTTGCAAAATGTAATAGTCAGCCTTATTCTGCATTATCTTATGCAACGTGATTGCAAATATGAACTAGAGGTCAGTACATTTTATTAAACTGAAATTCAATATGTAGCAATGACTGTAGATTAATGCGGGCACAAAGGTGGCAGTACATAAGTATCTATCAAATGACATATGTAAATCATTGTTAGTGATTCAATGTTAAATATTTCAAACTTTTCACAACTCTGTTTAAAAAGTGAATACTGTATAACACAAACCAATAACAATTTAATTTAATATTTGAAACCAGTTTGACATGTATAAAGTTTATNAAAAAAAAAAACATAAAATGTGCAACACAGACACGATCTTAGCAGTATAAAACATACATATGCATACATATACACCCAGATAAACATTGGGTCAGGAAACTTTTTAACACATGTATGTATATTATACAAGTTTTGCCTTTTGCTAACATGAGGGAAATAATAAGAGGTGTTGCATGCAAACACTAACATTCATTTTACCTCCCCTGCAATTCTACATGGTTTCGATTNGAANAATTTATCGTATAGTGTATACCCAGCTGTAGAAAAGAGTCGCATTCCAAGGCATTGTCACAATGCATGTAGTATTGGCTCTCTCCATAGAGGCCACCTGTGCTGCTGCATTAGAAGATGAGTTACCATTATTCNTCAGACCATTGTATAGTCAGTCAGGGATTTCGCCTGACATCTGTCTATTTATTCTGTGCACCTGTGCAAGATGGACAACGGGATAGTCANTNGAAATTGGAACTTTTCTGCTGGAATCGGGACACTTTTAGAGGTATGTTACTCATTGTTATCTATTCTGTTAGTGTTATACCACATCTTGCAATATAGATGTAATAAATGATCAGTCTTTACTACTTTACCTCGGTTGCTGTTTTGGAATGCATCATATTTATTACAAGCTTGCAGATAATAGTATAAAATATATACTAATTTCTGTATTCAGTGAAGGGAACAAGATACAAGAANTACAGGGTAGTTTAAATGATATTGCGTCAAAATAACAAAAGTCTGAAATCTCTCCACTCCAGTTAAAGACTGGTTTTATTTATTTACCTTTTATTAGGTTAATATATAATATATCTTAAATCTCTTAGGGAAGATTATCAGCAAACCTGACAATTAGGGGGTAATAATGGTTAAGGCTACTTATATAATAGAAAGCATTTTATTGTAAAATAAACAATTATGGTTATGAGGGGTATTATGAGAGTATTATGAGAGTATTAAGGCTTCTACATGTCACTCTAATAGGTTTTTATGAGTTGACNTCATGATTTCAGTTTTATTGATTCATTTTATTTTGTACCTCTTATTTTATGCCCAGGAATTTTAGGCCTGTAGGGTGTTTCTTGAAGTGATATGACATNCTATGACAATCCTGGTGTTGCGTATAATTTCCGTGTTTAGTGGCAGCTTATAGTACAGCCCACATACTGTTGGTTACTCACATTTCTCTCAATTTTATTCTCTTTACCCCAAGGTCAAGTTCAGTTAGTGAGAATGAACGCACATGCAATATTGTGTCCCATTCTTTTTATTCTTCATATTATTTGCTTGTACTTTGGAGATTATTAATCNTTGTGGTATAATATGTGCTATTTCTTAAACATTACCACATTTTAACCTCAAACCACTAACACCAATAAGAATTTCAGGATGATATGGAGCAACATTCNAGACACATGTTCCTTATCCCAGACACAACTTATCATTGAACAAAGTTCAGAAGAATTTGTAATTCTTGACAAATAAAAGTTTAAAAGACACACAATAGACGCAAAATAAAATGGTTACCTAGTAATCATAAGTTATTAAAAGTAGAGGATGAAACTAAATACACAAAAAAAATAATATACTTAAGGACACACTATACAATAGGACACACTATACAATAAACTAAATATAACAAACCAGCAATACGAATTGAAAAAATCAAAACAACTACTGCACAAAAAAACTAATTGAGAAGACTTCATAATAGGAGCTCACTCAACTTAACAACTAAAACATATGCCCAGATAGTTACAGAATCCTTCCTCAAAGGGGATACCGACATGGAGGAACTGATCAATGATAGTCTAGTACCAAACAGTGAGGAAGTACAGAATAAAAAGGAATTGGAAACATAGAAACTTAATATATACAAATAATATATACAAGCAGCTCTCAAAAGAAGAACATGATTTTTAGGTCCAGACCTGATNCCGGAAGACCCCCTCCCTCCCACCTTTAAGGAGATTAAATTATCAAGACGAGCAAATAGAGGAGAGCCAAAAAGAAACATGGAATAATACAAAACGCACAAAAAAACACAAAACAAAAGATAAAGAACTAGACGATGAGCAAGGGACAGGATATAACAACTCAAAACCAAACAAAAATAGAAGCCCAGATATACACAAATTCACAGAATAAGAGATTCTGGTTTCTCACCCATTAACCATACCTCCGGAAGGTATGTCAAAGTGGTTTTGAATTTACCTCTGGTAACAAAATAAACAAAAGAAATACCTTTATAGACCACCATAAATGTATTAGAAAAAAATCACTCTTAAAAATCCTTCGCCAATAATAACCAAATACCAAACAAAAGGGATANTCCAGTTCACCACACAAAGCTAAAACATAAAAGCCACATTCTTTCCACTCATAAAATCAATTCAAATACCTCAATGTTGAATTGAACAGGATTTTCACCTCTATATTTTCACCTACTATTATAATTGCACTCTGTATTAACAGTATTACATATCTAATATATTTTACAGTGCTTTACCTGTCAAATGTATACACAATTTACATTACATTTAAATCTTTTGTTAAATCTTTTTATTGAAGACACAATTACATGTTCAAAATANATTCTCTTATACAAAACAATTCATTTGCTCTTTTTATCAGAAACATATAAATTGTTGTTTTGATTTATATTTCTCTGTTTAACTATAACATCTACATAGCTACACACTTTATACTATAACTTCTTCTTTAAGGTTATTGTTACACTATCCCAAACACTGAGTGATGTGTAATGCTACATTTTTGTAGCGTACCTGGTGATGCAAGTTTTAATGGTATAATGGTTTAAACACTCCTAAATTTACTAAGC